>JAQFYB010002197.1:0-26214 GCA_034694085.1 Pogonognathellus longicornis | reverse complement strand
TAAGGAACTCGATTATTTGTCATAAGTCACTTGGACACTCGGGCCAACAAACACGCTGTCGGAAAGGGCATCACGCATTTCTAATTCTCCACAAGGGGCAGTCGCGTTCAGTACCACATAGGATCCACTCACCCTTCCTGTTATCTAGCCAGTTACATAATCAAGCCTGAGTCACCCGTACAAACAATAGGATTAATTCCTAAAATCTCACAATAGTTTTAGGTGTGAAAAGCTTGATAGGTAGAATAGGTACTTTGATAAATAAAAAATGTCATTCCATAGACTTGCATTTTAGTTTTCTGCAGAGATTCATACTCGCCTGCTAACTTCAATTTTATAGTAATAGTGTCGATCTCTACTTTCTCCATTTCCCTTGTTGATTATTTCACCGCTATTTGTATTCCCAATTGGTACTCGTACGCCAAACTGTTGTAGATTTGATAACTCTAGCTTTTGAATATGATTAATCAAACCTATAGATTGGTTATTTATAAAGTTCACAGTATTAATTAACGATTTATTATGTCGCCAATATATTTAATGCCACCATGTACGTAAATACTACATTAAGCCAAACAAAGGTAAATGGTGCAAACTGCATATTCACGCATTAGTAAAAATTTGTCGGGATTTCTATATAGCTCCACAGATACAAACACCCACAAAGGGGACACTTTACCCTCCTGAAATCTCCAAAAAGAGATTATTTTGGCAAAAAAGTGCAAAAAACGTAAATTTGTCGAATGCGAATTTGATGCATATAAGGTTAATTTCGGCTTAAATTAGCTGAAAATTTCCGAGCTACGCGCAATAATAGACACTTACCTATGTGCATCATTTCGGTATTTATTTGCCCCTCTCGACATGGAATCCTAGATACGACACACGACGACCCGAATGCACGTGTTCCTATGTATGTATGCTAAGTAAACACTTGATTGTTGTTTGAAGGTGTGTGATCTGGACCAATAATACATGAAGAATATTGCTTAAGTTAATTTTATTACACTTGAACAAATAGCCTTAGTGCTTAATCAGGATGTTGTGCTGTTACATGCTGCTTATAACTAAAACTGATATGCAGTGTACAGTGTAGCTACTATAAAATAATACTGTCTATGCAATGACTGGATGTTGAGTATTAAGGAAAGTCATGTAATAATAATATTAGACGGAAATAGTTTGGAGTCTTCCTTTTCGAATCAGCTTCCTGTCGCGATGATTTCCTTTTCCTTCTTTTCTCTCATTCACTCAGTGTGATATCCGCACTCAACATTCAACAATGGTACACCCGTAATCTATTCTGCTACATTTGCTTTTAATCTCTATCGTGTATCCATACAAGTTTGATGTTGAGGAATGTTTATGTAGCCTCTATAGAATTAGATTTTGTTGTTTACTTTAAGCGAGTCTGTGTATAGCGTCAGCAAACTGTTGCCTTTCCCCATCACAATGTCTTCTACTACATACTTGAAAAATGATTACTCACAAAGCCAGACTTTCGCTATACGAACACTTTCTCTCGTTCATTCTATGTAAATAACAAGAAACGTTCTGGAACTGATAGCGTTGCTGTTAGATAAAATGGTGAGAGTGAAGTTGTTGTTTGCTATAAAAAATGTATGTGCTCCTACTAGATTTATTTTTATATGATTGTATTTTAGTGTTTGTTTACTGTATTTTGCTTTGTAAGTATAAGCTAAAGCTAGGGCTAGGCTAGGGGTGTAGGCGTTGTATAGTTGTACTCGTTGTTGTAAGGCTGGTTGCCAAGTTGTAAAGTGCACAACGGAATGGAAGAATATTTGGAATTCTCCTGGTTCGTATTCGTTGGGAGGAATTGCATAAGACCTGTGTGCCTGGAGTACTAATGCTCATCGGAGTGTAAAAGTAATGGTGAATAGATATCGTGGCTGGTTGTTGTGTTGCTGGATGAGTGGTTGGGTTGAGTAGTGGTGTGATTGCATTGAGTCTTGTCTGTTGGTTGCAGTGTATCGGCAAGGAGACAAAGGAACCAGTTGGTATGCCGTACTCGTCGGTACTCTTGATGTTCACGTATCCAAAACGGGAATCGTTGAGGTATCTCTCATCTTCCTTTCTTCAAACTCTATTTTATTTTATTTATCTACATTCACTCTGTGTATATTGTGAGTACGAACATCTCTTTCTCTGCCTTTTCCCAGAATTTGTTTCCGTTTTACCTTAAAGCACCATACGATAATATAAAATAAATACCCGCTGAGTCTCAGCCACACACAGGCGAAATATTTACTTGAACAGAATAGCAATTTATTTTCTCCCAGTTGTATGCACAGTCATTCTCCAGCAGTAGTCTCTTTATTGTTAGTTTGTATATATAGTCAGTTTAGTCAACATACCTACGTATGTACATAGTATGTAGTACAGAATAGGTTTATATACGTAAGATTAGATTGTCAAGTAAAGTGAAATTGTGAAAAATGGAACAATGCGTTAGAAATACAATACTATGTTATCACGCAATGTGAATCAGACTTGATTACATTTGAGGTTCTGTGCTATGTTCTATGTAGCAGAAGTCCAGATGACTGTGATGAGATGTGGTGTGCTGCAATGTGATCATCTCAACTAATTGTTAATTTTTGTAGGACATAAATGCAGTTTCACGCACCCTTGGGATGGGTTCGTTTTTTGGCGAGTCTATCCTGGATGATTCTCCGAGAGAGAATACGATCGTAACTCGGGAACCTTGTCAACTTCTTCGTGTTGAACAAAGAGACTTTAGAACTTTATGGCAGGTGAGCAACATTAATCTTGCACTAGTATCCTACGTGTTACATTTTTACGATGATACTGACGCACAATGGCACAGCACCTAACATGCTGTCCTACTACTTGCCGAGAGTAGCCTTCATTTCTTTAAAAGCTGGGTATACGTATGTATTATGTCAATATCAGTATTATGTATTTGTGGATAGGTTCAAAATATACTCTTATCTTCAAAACGAGAATATCCTCTTATAGCGTAGCGTTTTAACTGAAATTAATTTCCGCTTGCAAAATTAATTACATTTGGCCGCTGGTATTTTTAATTGCATTTAGGGATCACGACAACATTGAAAACTGTATATAGTTATGTACATTCAAAGACCTTGTGCTCAATGCGTTTTATATTAGGCATTAACATAATAGTGTTATTCCACGACTGGATTCCCTTGCTAAGTTAACGATAAATTACTACACAGCTCATATTAAGTGTTAATATCGTATCTACTGTATAGAGAAGAGTATAGGCTGTTCCAACTGTGATGTGCGTATAAACAAAACGTATCATCAAGCAAATGATTTATCTTAGTTTTATTAACTTACGATAATCTCGTTTTGTAACCGGATCAGCAGATTCCCCATTTTTCC
Organism: Pogonognathellus longicornis; assembly: GCA_034694085.1. Lineage (NCBI taxonomy): Eukaryota > Metazoa > Arthropoda > Collembola > Entomobryomorpha > Tomoceridae > Pogonognathellus > Pogonognathellus longicornis. The sequence continues at coordinate 22,824 of JAQFYB010002197.1, read as the reverse complement.
TAATATAGTGTAGCTGGTTAGCGCTATATATTGGGAGAAAATTTATAGTTAATTATTTTTCTCTCTACTCCCACTTGGCCTGAGGAGGTGTGAGTTTTTAACATATAGACTACATTGTGAATACAACTGATAATATAAAGTAGTAAGTAGTACTACTAGTATAAGTATAGTATAAGTAATACAGTGCGACGACTCTGCTAATACACTTGTACAGTCGAACCCTTGAATTATTTAATTAAAGCTAAAACAATTTTTTCTGCTTGGCTAATTCGGTTCGAAACTCGAAGTGAAGAAGAGCGATAAGGTCTCAAAGAGAAAGTTCTTACGTTTAGTGTGTCTGTCTGTATCCTAATATACCAATACCAACATTGTAGTAATAAGTCGTGAGAATTAACGCTTTTCAGAATCTGAGCTGCGTCAGATTTCACATGAATTCGTCAAGTTTAAGTTTACTACATAGGTATAGGTACAATGTACCTATAGTCATTTATATATTTTATAGCATTACTACCACATGAAGAAGTCTAAAATACACATCTTACATTTTAAGAGGTTTCACGTTCCAAGTTCCATAAAAATAAAAAAGTTTAAAACACTATTCTATTCTATTATCGTGCCTGGAATCTAAAAATCATAAAATTCTTGAACAACACTGCGTGTACTGGTGTGCTACTGCTACTAGTAAAATCTTGCCTTCAATCAAGAATCACCTATAGACGTCCTCCGGAGAAAATAGCGTTTCAGACTCTACATCCGCATCATGTTGAAACCATAGTGAAGTCTGTGATCTCTATTGTGCTACTGGAGAATTCATCACATCTAAAATTTAAAGCCTTTGGCTTGAGCGTTTCGAATTAGGATCCACTTGGTATGATATGCTAAGTCTATGCAAATATCTTTAGAATAACGGAGGAACGCCGCCCTCCGACTTGGTATGGAAGTCTTGCGGACGGAAGAAAGCTGACATCAGTAAAAGAAAGCAAAAGCGGCGGGTTTGATAGCAACTGTGATGAAAGAAGAGCGTAGTCTCGAGTGAATATTCTGGGATTCATAATTAGCAACTAACCACGAACCAACTCATTAACCTAGGGAACTATACAGAACGCCGAATTTATAAGTCTCACCCTGGCCTGGATATCTGTAGTACTACTAATATAACATGCACAGTGAAAAGTTCGCGAGAGAAAAACTCGTCTGGACTTGTAATGAGTGGAAAGCTGGCGAAGCAACATGCGAATCGTTAAAATTTCCTCCATGCAACGTGCAATAACCAAAACTAGGTACCTACCGTACTTCAAGCTGTACTATGTAGTATAATATGTGAGTATAGTATTAGCTAAGAGTAAAGTAAAACTAAACTTCTGTACATACACTGCCACTCATGCTAGAATATATTGTACGTACGTAAGAAAGACATGCAAATCCGGAGAGTGAGGGAAAAATTGTGGCTTATACATAGTTCTCTCTAAATGTGTACTTAAACTACCTAGTAACTACTTCAACTTTCCGCTATTCCGTTTGCGATGTAATGTATTTTGGTAGTGTTATGCTACTTTCCCTTCGTCTCGGGTTTCCAACGCGCTGGAACAACTTGCACACATGTTGATAAAGATGTGTTACTACGTGACATATGTATAGGCAAGGCATATATCATAGAGATAAGTTAAGACTTCAACTTCAAATACAGATACAAACTACAAACTACCACTTGCAAGTTACCTATGTACAACTGTATATAAAATCCTATTCTGAATCGGATACGTTCTGCCTGTCTGTAGCTACTCCATTTACCATTCGTTCCATTATTTCAGAGACGGGTCCACATTTGCAACTTCTTTCTATATATTTTACCGTTTGCGTTTCCTGTAGTGCAAAGTACGATCCCTTTATATACTAAAGCCATATTCTTAGTTTGTGATAAAATTAAGGTTGTACGTGGTAGGTTAAGTACGAAAGTACGCCTACATACACCGTGTAAAGTTTGACTGCAACACCACATTCCTCGCAGAATCAAGCGATTCTTTCTAGAAATCAATAATGCTTCTTGTATGTAGTGTAACACAGTGTACACATAATGAACAGATGCAAGAAGAAGAAGCAGAAATGCCGGTAGAAATTATAATCTCCATTTAATTCAGTAGATACTTACTTGGCCCAACATTACATTATTAATTCACGGACTGCACGAACTAATTTCGCAGCGCTTATTGGTACTCCGGATGATGCTAGATACTGAAACTAGAGAAAGAGACTGTAACATTATAATCGTGATTTGATTACACTCTTCCTTTGTATTGCTGCTAGACACATGTTGGACTCATCATACACTCACTGTTTAGTTCATTATACAGCAAGACAAAAGCAGCCCTTCTTAATGCTCTTTCTTAAATCATGATTTATTCAAAATCCATTGAAGAAACAGAAACTGCATATTCTATGTACAATGTCTGTTTCCTCCTACTCTAATCTAGTGTTGTTACAAACAGTAGGTAGACATGATGTTATTTCAGATAACAAAGAACAACCATTCTGTACATATGCTTTATTTCATTCGCTTTTATGTACATACCTAGCACAATGTATAATACATACCTGAAAGCTAAATTCACGGTTGGTAGAAAATTTCACCAAAATCTCTGATAGATCTTTAAAAGATAGTAATAAAATAGAGTAGAATTACAACCACCGAATTTCAATGATTTCATTGTAAACTCCGTACATGAATGATGTAATATTTGGGAATATGATACTAGTATCTGTATGTGGAAACCTTCCTTTGTTGTAGCTCTGGTATCCAGCAACCTTCATATATACTCAAAAAGATCAAAAGATTTCATGATTAGTAAATCAGCGTAATTTGGTTAGGTATGTCACATGTTATTTATGAAACATGTCATGCACATTACATAAGGGAATTGTAATGCTACGTAGCTGGGTGGTATACACTTCTATTGTTAATGAATGGAACATACCTATTATATTCTTACTTTTACTGTAAAACAAGTTTTGATACTTTCACTGAGTGCAATTCTGCAACTGTTTGTAGGGAATCTTGCTTGATACAACTAGTACCTTAAAATACCCCGAGAACTAATATGGCTTAAAAATCAAAGTAATTCCGCTCTGAACATACTTTACTATGCATAAGTACTAAGAATGTGGGCAATGTATAGGGATGCAAGAGGGAAAACTAGTTACATTTAATCCTTTATAGTGATGCATGCACAATTATACATACTTAGTAGGAGTAGAATGATTTATTATTAATTACTGAATTATTATTGCTATTCACATTATGGAAGATTAGAATACAAAATGTAGTTAAAGCAAATTCCAACCACACATAAATACTTCTACTGCCTTAATGGACTAAACTTGCAAATTAATTTGTTCACTAGTATTCGTTTCATGTACCCCACAATACTTTCTGTGTTGCAGCAGCAGCATCATTATTAATACAAATGATCTAATTAATATCAAAAAGACATTAAAATGTTTATAATGCTCTTTGGTAATCTAATTATGTATACTAGTCACAGACTTGAGCCACAGACCCATAGTGCAGTGTCTATAAATCTTATATATAGTACACGAGCTTAAGTTATCTAATCTTTTGTTCATAATGTAACAAAACATTACAAAGAACATTGGTACAAGTAAAAGGAAGCTAATAGAAAGAAACATTAACTGAAACAAGGCTTTTTTGGAAGTTAATTTGCTCCCAGAGGTACAAGTTTTAGAGAAATAGAATGCATACTCAGACAATGTTATTTATCATCTTGGACATATGAGATAATGAGCTACAGGTTTATTCCAATAATTTTCAGTTCACATTGCACTTTACATTGTGACTGTATTTGTACTACGTAATACTAAAATGAATGGTACTTTCTAGTAGCAGATACTCTAGATCTAGATACATTAGGCTAGGGTAGGGTAGTTAATTACTTGAATACATAACCCATAACCCCAATCTTGTTTTTTCTTACTAATAATGCAGCTTTCAAAATATCTTACTAATTGGTTGGCATAAAATTGCTGTTGATGGCAAAAAGAGAATAATATACTGGTAGAAATATGTAATAGTAATACAAGAACACCTGTAGTATCCTGTTTTTAGATAACACACCGGTAACCACACAATACATTACGAACACAAACGGTAAGCAAAATTAGCATTCCTTTCATTTGTACTATTTGCACTACATGGTTTGCACACAACAAATAAATTTGATAAATACGACGTAGCATGACTTGAACAGTTACAATAGTGCAATGCATACTGTGATAATAAACACAAAGTAGTTTTATACGATGCGGCTTGACATGATATGATATGCTGCCACTACTAACTGTGTGTGGTACCGTGTCGTTTTATGATGACGGTTCCGTTGTTTGGCTTTTCTTTCTGATCTCTGCTACTCTACTAGCAGTCCCTACATATTTTGCACACCTGCCTCTTTATCTCTTCGTTGTATGATTGCAATTAATTTACGATGTTCCTTTAGAATTACCGACGACAATCAATACGCACTAGTTGCCATTACGTTTTTTCACATCACAATCAAGCACTTATTATTATTTGCACATTACATGTACATTGTACATCGTATTTTGATATACCAAATCAAGCAAACAGTTAGCATTACTAAGACCAGTATTCAGTACATTCAGTAGCTCTTAAGATAAAATAGCTCAATAAATGGATTCGAAATTCTGTCTGTCAAGTGTTCATGTGTACAGTATTTTGCATTGCACAGTGCTGTTTCTTTTCGTTGCTAGTATAGTTGTGGTCTGGTGTTGTCTGGTTGTGATTGCATTGTATTATGGATGAAAGGATTCTGTACGGATTCTGTACTTCTTGTACAAGTGAATGAAGAGAATCAAGATCAATTGGCATCCAACGGAATTCTATCGGATTGCAATTGTTTCCCACGAGTAGCTCGATGCTCTGTGTCTTTTGTATGTGTGTGTCTGCTTGCAGACTTAATCTGCTGACGAGCCAGGCCAGCATGCTGTGCACAAAAACCCGTTTCATGTTTCCTCTGTATGTGTGTAGACTGTGGATCGAGTGAAGCTGTTGTAGTGCCTTACTTATTACTAGTTAAAGTTAAACTATGAACTCAATGAAACATTCAACAGCACGGTGTGTGTATGTGTGTGTGTGTGTGAGTTGAGTTAGCAAAGCTGTGTGGCTTGTAGTATCAATTCTTGTATGTACAAAGTTTATGTAGAAATTATGCGCTGGGCCATGTACATGTGTATTTATATTGTGTTTGCTGCAGATATGAGTTGAACTTTCCGAGATGAGGATGAGAGTATGGGCAGTGTAGTGTTAGAGTGATGTACAAGTGTTGCAGATGAGTTTCTACTTGGTTTGGCTTGGTTAGATTGCCTTGCTAAGGAATTAGCGTCTGCAGTGCAGTTTTCACTGCCAAAGTGTACAGTTGCTTTGCTTAGTTAGTCGTTGTTGCCTGGTTGAATGAGAGTGTAGTCAGTGTAGTGTAGCAATGTAGTAGTGTAGTAGTAGAAGCCGAGAGTTTGTTAGTTGTCTTGTCAAGTGAGTGCCTAATCCACCCTTTTGCCCATCCAATCCAAACAAAGTCCCGTACGTTGAGCAACCTTCACTTGCATTTTTCAAACAACTATTTTTTACACTATAATTACTATGCTTAGGTATCTAGCTGTACAAGCTACTTTTACATTGAAATTGGGTGTGTAACTACTGTTCTTTGCTACTACAGACAGAATATGCTTCAAAATATTTTACTGCTTGCTCGGGCTACTTCCTTACATAAAACACTTGTATACATAAGTAAAGGTATAAAGTATATCAATGTGTAACAACGTCGTCGCGTCACATTCAGTGCAGTGTGTACCTGCAGCTACTACATACATAGACCAACCTATGTAGTATACTAATAATGTGCTTTTAAAAACTTCGACAAAAACCATAGAAAATAATGAGATGAATATATATCATTATATTGCCGGTTTGTAGTCTATAGGTACAATATTGTAGGCTGAGCACTGTTGTACATCTTACTAATAAGCAAGCGATCAGCTATCGAAACTTGTCATCTCGTCGTAAATTATATCTATACAAGGAAATAATGTTACGTTGCTTCATCTGGCTTAGCCTACATTGCATTGCGTATATATATTGGGTTGTTGGAGAGAATAGAGAAATTATTAAATTATTTTCGTGACTTGCGATGAATGTGATAGGACGAAAATGTTGTTTATTTGCTACAAATTCATGTTGAGTTGCGAGTAAAATTCGCATTGTAGGCACTAATGTAATCAAAGGGAAACAACATATAAGCAATTTACATTCGTGTAACAATAACTAGCATTTTATTTTGATTGTTTGCAAGCAAAGCAAAAGCACGGTGTTTTTCATTGATAGTAGTAGTGGTAGCAAGAGTTTCTGATCATTATGGGCTCATTACATTACATTGTTTGTACTTTTATTGGATTGGATTGTAAGGAGGGACGAACAAGTACCCAATAAATATCGTTATTAAATAAATCATCATTTACGATCATAACCAATAAGTTTACAACGTTTTCCATTATGTATGAACAGTTTCTATGTAGTAAATAAATATATAGGTAGGTACTAGGTACATAACTTATTAGTTATATGCTTAATAAGAAACTTGTAGTAGAATGTGAGTAAACATGAAAATGTTTGATTCTACATAGTTACTTTACTTGTTGCACCTTAAAGTACGTGTGTATTGCCTTTCTAATCAAATTCTCATCACTGAGTTAACGAAATGATGAAGAAATCATTATTAAGTTTAATTAAATAAATTTTACTACATTTTACAAATTGTAGGTACTGTGAGCTTTAGTCTGCACGTACACAATTGACTTGGGCAGTCAGGATCTAACTGACATACACCACTAAGTTGTGGACGAAAGTAGACTAGCAAGTGTAGAAACTCAATCCGCTCGGAGTATAATATTGTAACTAATCGAGTAGTGTAGTATTCTAAGCAGGTAGGTCGTTATGTAGGTATCGTATTATATTGGTGTACAAAAGAATTGTTTTTATGAAAGATATGTGTCATTTTTTAGCACGCAGTTGTTTTGCACTTAGCATTTGCTACCAAGAACAGCACACACAGTCGGCTGAATGTGAGTAGTAGAGCATTATGATAAATTGCCACTGAATAAGCAATATAGAAGAACAAAGACTGCCAACAAAATATGTTCGCCTTTAATGTCCTGTTGTACTTACTTAGGTTTCCACTCTGAGTTCTTTTCTTTAGTAAGATGGTTAGAGTGTCAGAGTTACTCTGCACGAAAATGTTCACATGTGACATTTACATTGGCAACGAGAACATTTGTTAGTGCATTTATTCATTTTTACACTAGACATATATGCTATTAGTATTATGCTGAGTTCACAAATCCTATATAGGTGCTTGACTGTTCACAGCCGCCGAGACGAGATGACATGAATTTCCATTACAATGAAAAATTTCTAAACTCAAAATTTTCACGCTTTTTCAATTATATTTCTAGTCAGCGACTGAAAAATTTAGCCAAAGAATACAACCTTGAGAATGATGAGAGTGAGTACACAAGTAGGCACTTGTATCTAGTGAGAAGTGTGTAGTAGCAGTATATACACCTATAGAAGTTTTCTGTATTATCTAGCGACAGGAACATTGGAGGAAAAAAGTCAAGTTTTGAATGGAGAATGTGTGTAATATAACTACTGTCTCATTTAGAATAGTTTACTCGCTGAAGTCTGAAGATAAACTACCGTTGGCTGTTATTACTATGCAAAGTTGTGCTCATACGACATAAATCAAGGAACAGACACTCACAACAAAGCATTCTTACGTAGGTATAGTGATACTACTGTAATACTAATGTAGAAAGTTGAACTGCAGCGTAACTTAACTTTAGTGAATTACAGTTGACAGAAAAACGGAGAGATAATATTCCTCGCTTCAATAACAGATGCAAGGAGAATACTTAATTAAAATTAAACTGATATACCACTAAACTCACTTCTTCATGCTCATACCTCTAACTTATAAGTAATTAATAATCTCAAACCTCATTATCAATTAATGGGGATGGATAGTACATTGTAGATACCATGGCCTACTGTACTCTGCACACAATCAAACCTCTCCAAGGCCTACAATTTGTTTTCTATTGCATGCATGCAACCATGTCAGTAAACACTTACATTGTTAAACCTCATTATTGTCATTATATCCTATGCAACTTTTTTGTTGGCAATACAAAAGACTCTACTATACATAAGCTAATATTTGTAGGTAATACCATTATAGGTATTACTACATTACACGATTCAATATTGTGCCAATGTATATGTATAGGCGTTTAAAAGAAGAGGATCAATACGTTACAATACGTGCAGAATTAAACAAAGAATGTTTTGTGCAATAAACAATATCCCTTTTAATTACACTTTTAATGCTATTCAACACTCTCCTGTACTCATGTAGCTTTCCAAAGACAAAAAGAGTATGTGCGAGTTGTAAGTAAGCTGTTCAAGCCGGCACTACTAGTAGGAATTTTAAATAGAGACTTCCTACTAAATGAAACTATTAAACACACACCTATACAATAGGTATACTAAACCATAGCCATAGGTAGGTTAGGTAAGTTAAGTTATTTTCATTACATTGCCGACTGCATTGCTATTTGACTCATCTATCTGTCGTGGTATCTGAAGTGTAGCAAGTAACCAATACAGAGTAATGTTTTAATACTTATAAGGTGTAGTACTAGCGGCCTGCTTGCTTATATATGGCAGTTATAAGTTGCTGCCACTCCAAATTGGATGTATTGCCATGCAATGCAATGGAGCAGTCATACTCCCCGTGTGTAAGAAAGTGTTGATAGATGTTTGGATGGGTAGGTTAGACAGTGTGTTACCAGCTATTGGCACTCGCAGCGTGAGTTCATGAGTTGTCGTGATATTTTGTACATATACCCACATACCTAGTACGGTTAAAAGAAAAACACTGCTTTGCTGTATTCTGTATAAGTAAGATGACTTGACTCCAGCTACTTGTACTTGTATATGGTATGATCTCTCGGTAAACGGAATTAACAAAACATCCTTGTTGACATTAACATACCTAGCTGAACTATCTTGTACATGCTTACAAACTGAATACTTAACATTCTAAGACAGTCCGTGAAGGAGACAGGGTTAAGCGAAATCAAGCGTAAGAACAAAACCCGTCGTGTCGTTGTATACTGTAGAAAGAAACATACCTATGGTTTATACCAATAACACCTATACTTGTGTAAGTATACCTATGTAGACATAATATGTCAGATTTGTAGTGAACGTATCTGTATAGAAAAAGTAGTGGTATATTGGAGCAGTTACAATATTATACAGAAAAAGTGAACAGTGTGAGGTTTCCATTCAAACCTAAAGGATTCTTACAACATAAATTGTAAAGTCTCTCTGAATTTCTGCATCTGTAAGTCAGCTCCCTAAGTTGCTCATTCCATCTGACAACTTCGAGAATTCGAGCAGTGTCTTATGCTGGTTAGTTGGGTTACACAGTACCTAAAGCTACTACACATGAGGAAAACGAGGATTTAAGTACTGTTCGGAGTATACACAATATAATTGTACATACGATACGAAATTCTACTAGAACGCATAGGAAATCTGACGCTGAAACCAGCAGCATGACACACACACACACGGATGGGTCTGTCTGAATAAGTCGTAAGGAAGACTCAAGACTGTATACAGACTCAAAGTAAAGGAATGAAAGAGTATAAGAAAAATCTGGTTTGTGCGTTTTCAGCAATTGCTTCTCCGTTGATTTCATTCAGCTCTATGCCTCTGCCTTGCTCGACACACTCACTCACTCCCTGAGTCTTTCAAGTGGAGATAAGATGAGATCGTAGTCAGAAAAGTAGTTTGAGAATACTGTGGTAGTAAGCTATAAGGCTTACATACATACACAACACACTGTGTGGTGCGAGTTAAAGTTGGATGGAACTCAGCTCGAGTCTTATCGTGTAGAAGCTCCAGATTGTTTTGAGTTGCAATTTGAGACAGAATTTGATTGCAAAGTTATACGATAGCGAATAATATCAATCAAGTTTGCATTGTAAGTATGTGTGAGTGAGTGGAAGATTTTCATTCAGAGCGTATATTACTTACAAGTCTCAAGCAATAATAATAAGGCGATCTAGATCAGTCGAATCAATCAAGCCAATGCTACAACAGCATCACAATTTCACAATAAGCTTAAGCCTTTTGCTTCGTTATTTTGCTGTACTATGTGATGTAGTTCGTGTCTGGTTTACAACTTATTACTTAAAGTGCTGTTGTGATCTATTATAATACAGTATCATGTGCCTATGTGCTTAAGTATGTAGTAGGTATACATTATACATGTATAGTGGATACAATATTTATTAGTATATACTTATACTATACTGCTGCAGGACACTTATCAAGTGCTAGTTGTATTTATTAAGTTCTGGCAACTATTTGTTGCTTAGTAAAGTATCTACGTACTACGTACCCATACAGACAAGACACAGTATTTTGTGCAACCATATACCAGTTGAACTACATACTTACAAATGCTATTGCATTGCATTACACATTACTCTAGTGATTCACTAGTTGAATGTAATTGCTCCAAGTGCTTTCGTCGAGAAAATTCCGTTACGTTATAATAATCTGTATCATAGTCGCAATAGTTGTAGTAAAATCAAGTCGAGTCAGTTTTTAAGTTATTCAATGTGCAAAACAATGATACGTGTAAAGTATTGAGAAGAAACGGAAGGACGAAAGTTGTGCCTGTGTGTTGTGCTGATAAAGTTGTCGAGATCGTCAGTTGATCTCTAGACTTGCTGACTAACTACATACACTACTAATCTTTCGTAAGAAGTGACAAAGTGTTCATTCATGCCAAGGCAAGGTAATGACACAAGGCAAACAAAAGGAAAACAAAGCAAGGCAAAATTATTTTTATAGTCGAGTAACTTGTCTAAGTTTGGTTGTTGAACTACAGGACGCACAATTGTATTATAAGTACATGCAATGTTCTACTAACCTGAGAACACACACAAAACCAGAAACTTTATACTATTAGAATCATAGCCTGAAAATATAGCCCGGATCTATACATAAATGCGTACGTGTGTGTGTTGTTTTCCTCTTGCAAGTAATAAGAAACATTGGACAAGAGTTCAGATCAGAAGGACATGCAAATAAACACGAGGAAACAAACGAGTCGTACACACCACACGAGTCGTAAATGTAAAAAATCGAAGAAGCATGAGAAGTTTCACAATCTACTTACATGTAAAAGTGTTGCTCGAAATGACTTGGTTTTCAAGTCATTATTCTTACGTCCAATTGAGAGAAACTCATCTTGACTTGACTGGAGTTCATGTGTCTTCCCTTCTTCGCCCTAGTAACATTGTAACGTCAAAACCGAATTGAGTTGAGCTTGAGAAGAGCAACGTGACAAGAGTAGAGCAAAGCGGAAACTGTCAATTCATTTACACTCATTTCTGCTGTGTCTGTTTCTCGCTCACTCGCCCTCTTCTTCAATATTTAACTCTCGTACATACTTTATTTGACTACTGTGTACTTTTATTCTCTCTCTCACTCTCTCATTCTCTCGCCATCTGAGTCCCTCAGTCGTCTCAGTCTCAGCCTCCCTTATTCCTCACACTCAAGAAAAAGAACAGAGAACTTACACATGTACACACACTACCACCAATTTTATGGGTTAAGCTCAAGTTTAAAAAATAAATGTATTATAAGAACCAACATTACACTATATACATAATATACACATGTCCTGTCTCTTAGCACCCCGACTAATAGTAGTAGCAATACAAATACAAACATTGTGCTCTACTGTATAGCAACAAGCAGCAGACTACCCACTCAAGTGAACAAAAACAGAAAATAATATACACAGCCCCTTGAGCATAGCAATTTAGTTCAAGATTACTATTCATCTGACAGTGAGCCCTGTATTAACATCCTCCTCCTCCCGTGCTGTCATTAAGCGGCTCTTTCCCTTGCATTAATTTTCTACTATCTCTGTAACACAAAACTATCATTATAAAATTTAGGTACTAAACTATGACTAAGTAAATGTAACAATGTAAGTGTATATAATTTATCAAGCTACATACACATGGTCCTATTACATGAGTGAAGTTAAGTTGAGAGAAGTACAGAACACAAAATTAAATCATGTTTGTTAGTGTGGAGAATTACATTGGGCTAATTTTATCTGCAGAGTGAGTGTAAGAGTCCAATAATGTATGGGTGTACGTTTATTCTATGTGGTGCTCTATATTTAGAATGCTCAAGCTCTTCGTGATGGACAACATAATTTCATGGAAGCTGACTAGCCAGCAACAATGACATACAAATGTTTATTAATACACGCAGTTGTAGTGTGTGAGGTTTAATTGTGTGTTGTTATCCAATGCAATGGTTTGTGCTTTGTGGTGCTGTTGATGACTCAGCCTCATTGTGAATCATTGTGCAATAAATCCTATCAAACACGGCGCCCCTGTTGAGTAACTTAAAATGTAAATTAAGACGATTCATGTCGTTATCAGTTATGATGCCCATTATTTGTTCACCACAGAGTGAATTAGTAACACCATACAAAACGCAGAGCTGTGCACTTAGTTTTATGTGAGAATATAAACTGTACAACACCCGTGTGAGCCGATACTAGCTACTACGTGATTATTCATGTGTTTGTGTATATATATAAGTTGTAAGCGATAAGTAATTACGCACAGTACTATATTTATACTTGCACTTGCACATGCAGCAAAAGCTATAGTGTATTAATAAAGGAGCTGGAGTGATATTGGATTATGTGAAGGGCGTAATATGGTTAAGTGATATAAAAATGAGTTGTTGTAGTTAAAAATAAGTTTCCATTTGAGAAAGATGACGATGATGGCTTGGACAGGGGATAAAACACGAGTAGCACACAATGTGCAAAGCTCAGACAGACTTGAGATGCCGTCAGACTCAGATTCAACGTTCACAATCTCGAGAACACTGGATTTAGCATCTTCTAGTTGTGTGGAAGAATGTGAAAGCAAATCTAGTAGTAGTAGCATCATGGAAAATGCTGTTGCTGTTGTTACTACTATGAAGAGAGAAACCAGCATTTCCGACTCAGATTCGGGTATCAGTAATGCTGCAAGTTCAAGTTGTGAATCTTTTGAAGAGCATCTGCCAGATCCGGTGAGTGAAGTACTTTACGACAACCAAGACATAAATGGGCAAATCCTGACCAGAACACACAGTTCTAATGATGAGACGAAGGGAGATTGGGAAGAGCAAGAACTTCCAGAAACTCCACCGCCTGTTCCTCCGCCTCGTCTCTTGAGGAAACTCATTTTAAGATCTAGTGGTCCAGAAGGCAGTGCTTGTGCAGCTAGTAAATACCCTGCCATTCAGCCAAAAAGAGAAGTGGCTGTTGAAGTGACTTGTTCCTCTGGCTCATCTTTTCCATACAATAGTGCCACTCTTCCTTCACGTCGCAGTATTAATACACATCGTGACAAGTGTCAATTAGAGACTGAAATAGGAGTCAAGAGCATCCCACAGGTTCCAATTGTAAAGAATTCTTCTTGCCCGGAGAATCCGAGTTGTAGTTCACCCGGCGTTTTCCCTTCAAAACCACAAAGTCTTGCTAGCAGTTGTAGTTCCGTAGATTCCAAAGACTCCAGCAGCTTGGTTCCGAAAAGTCCTAGTACAAATACGAGTAGCAGTGCTGGTAGCACTACAGGCAGTAGTAATAGTGTGGGTGTTGTTAGTGCTGGTGGGGTAGTAAGCAATGATATACAAATAAAAGGTCTGCCACCTCGCAGTAAGTGTGGATCAAAGAAACTTTTATGTTCCAGCCAGAGTTTCACAAGTGGTCAGCAACTGCGAAAAAGAAAAAGAGAGAGATATGAAATTTGCATTGGATACGAGTGCTACGATATCAAGATCAACGATAATAAACATCTTTTCGTGTATTCCTTACAGAAAAATCAGGATATGATGGAGGATCTGCTGGGCACTAACAAACTGAAAAGTGGTAAGTGAATGCTATCATTTTCAACGTGATGAAATCCGATTGTGATGTGGCTTTTGTATTTAGTTTTGCCAACTTTTGTTTTATGCTGTAGACATGTACAATACAACTTTGCATTTCCATGTTGCTTCCCGCTCTTAAGCACCTACTTTTTTATTGGAAAGATATTTTTACTACGCTATTGCAATTACTTTCACTCCAATTCAGCTTTTACGATTAGATATAGTCGTAGTTTTCCATCCGTTTTGTTGAGCTTGTCAAAACAAAATGAGATGCCATGCTTTTCTTGTTCAGAAGACTTTCCGAGTCAAATTGATTTTCAATTCTGGTTCAAACTCATCCGTAAACTCATCCATGGAGATTACCCGTCTATGGAAGTACCTACTCAACTAAATCTGTAGACTTATTTGGATGGGGTATTTCTATTGGGAAATTGGTTTACACGTTATACGCAAGAGAAAATACTCAGAAATTCATCTTAGGTTGCTGTCTATTCACAAATTCCATCTTACACCTCATCGTAGAGTTCCTAAATATTAAATATGTGTATTATACGTACATACACGTAGTAGTTTACATAATTCCTGTATGTAACTTAAATATTTATAGATCGATCTTGAAAATTGTATCCCTTTTCTCTTTTTCGTCACTCTTTATATATTAATATAGTAGCTGGAGAGCGATTTCCCCCTATGGAATGCAATCCTTTTCTCATCTATTTCCTTATTAGTGAGACTCCGTGAAAAAGGAATGTTGTAGGTTAGAGGATGAAGCTGTTTTCCCTAGCTGCGTTGTTAGTCAAGTCAAAAAAGCTTTGTGACTGGGAAATAAGCACGTTTCCAAATATACGACAAAACTTTTCTATGTAGTAAGTACGTATAAGGATCGTGTTTATTAAAGAGTAACTTATTCTGCTTTCACGCCTTAGCTCTGCATCATAAACACCCATAACGATTATCCACGCAATGCAATGGTGTAGTGTAGTTTAATGAAACATAACGCAACCAAAAGCTAAAAAAACTTACAACAACGTGACTAATAAAAATGTAGCTTATATCTCAGTGAGCTTTTAACTCCAGTTTCCGGAGGTAGGCACAAAAATTTACTAGTAACTACTAGTAGATCTAGTACTAAAGCGAAAGACCTTGCAAACTTTTGGCTAGGTATATGTCTACTTAACTTAGAAACACACAATAGCAACGTTGTCGTATACATTACAATATATTTAAATGTATTACTTTTGCCGACTGTAAATAATGTTATTATTACCTCATGCATTTTAATGACCTTCAACTGCTGTAAGTTATTACTTTTATTACATACCGGTATGTATTTAGTGTCTATTAAATCATCTGCCGTTGAATGTGTGTTTATGTGTGCTACATTGAATGTAGGTGCCGTAATTTTTCTCAGCTCGTTTGCAAGAATACGTTTGTATGACAAATGGTGTACATGACGTGACATTACTCGCAAATCATGATTTGATAAAAGAGCTATAAAGGATAAGTTTCAAGAGAATCGTAGTTTGAGGATGTAGAAGTACTAGTGCTGTGGTCTTGTCCAACTACAAATACAACGAGTACGCTTTATACAGATATACCTAGTTCAATTTAGCTTTTTTTTCTTCCTGGAAGAAGATGCACATAAAGTAAGAAATATCGATCGCTCTCTTTTCTCATGTTGCGCTTAAAGAGAGAAATGCTGAGCATCAAGTAGAGTAAGTAGTGCAGCTGTAGAGTCTGTAGCAGTAGCCTAGCAGCATAGTTGGGCTTATTGTTTGAAAAGTCTTTTATGATTCCAGACGTATTTTCATTTATGCTATTGTTATTGTACGCATGCATCCACCCTCACACATGAACATGAAAATATTCCGCGTGCGACTGGAAGCGCTACATATACCTCGCTTTGCTCAAGGAGTTCTAACGAAAGAATTGCACAAACGCTCAAACATATATTTATTAAAGCGTGGATAAGAATTTTCCAATAAACATACAAGGGCTGGGCCATTCTGTGTAATGCAGTTTTTCTTGTCATTGCAACATATTCGTACAATGTGTATTTTTCATATACAAGGAAAATATTTTCCATAAAAATCTCTCGTTTACAGTAGGTACCTACTACCCACCTATTTATTTTATTGGTGTAGCCGTATGTATAGTTTTTATCTGTATACTAGGTCGGTCTGTCTCAATGTTTATACAAATATTTTCTGAGCTCCTAGCTTTATCTTATGTCAATTTTTGTCCAAAGTCTCTTTTGTAGCCCAAATTATTACATACACACATGCATACAAATACTACATACACAGTTTTTGTTCTGAATCCCACAATTTTTCACTTTCCAATGTAAATGCTTGCTACGCTACGCCTAATAGTATTTATCTGTCATAAATAGATGTGTGTCTGAACAAATGTATCTATTGATTTTACAATAGTATAAAATTTTTGAATAGAATAATTTTTATAGGGCATTGTATAATTTGTATGAACTTATGTCACGATGTTTATATGCGGATAGTTCATATAAAGAGGACTAATTTTAATTTGAGCAGCGGTACGTAACAAGCTGTCATGGTTTGTTTGAATAACGAAATGAATAAGGATGAAAATATCTAAAGTAAATAGATATTGCCGCTGTAACACGAACATAAACAGGTAAACAGAATGCTGGCTACTTTCCATCTTTTCCATCGAATAAATAAAACTATTTATGCCTTCGTATGAATTTTTAAGTTTACAAAAGGTTACATAATATTTGTTATTTGCTAAAGTACCTAAATGTTGCAATAGTCATAGAAAATGATATTACAGCTTCACTTAACCGGTTGCTTATTGCTTATAACTTATAATACATAGCTGAGTCAATACAAAAATGAATTGCTGTAATTGCTTAGTTGTAAAACTAGCTACATACCAGGGATGAAAAAGTATATATCATCATTTTTAATCTCCCCATCAACTTTTATCCATGTTAGCAGTGCGCAGTGGCCTTGCTTTATTTATTTTGTAAAAATAAGATTGTTTTGCCCATTGTGTACCTACATATATTTCATTATTTTGTTAAAGAACACAAACATGCATGGCTACAGTCATGTAAGTCAGCGTCTCACTCAGTCGCCTGAGGTCATAATATGGTATTCCTTTTAACAATAGAATCATGTTGACAAGAAACTCTGTCAACGAAAGCTATTTATTAGTCTTAAATAACTTGCACATTGCACAGTTACTTGCATTGGAACTTGGAACTAAAGAATCCATTGGTAAAATAAGACCTTACATTAGTATTTACATATTGCACTTTGGTATTGTAATCATCAACTAACCTTATCAGTGTCAAATGAAATCGTAGGTATGTGTGTGTATGTAGTTACACATTAGCTAAGTAATTATCACACTCCTGCTGATCAAGTCAATTTATCTTTTGAAATACCCTTGTATAAATTTTTTGGTATACCACAGAACTTACATTATAAGACATGATTATTAGCTTATCGCTATACAACAGTAATTGTAAGACATGCACCTGTTGCAAGTTATGATATTGATTACGTAAATTACGATTGCAATTTTGTAAAGATAGATACCGGTTTCTGGTCTCATTAGATGAAGGTTAGATCTAATAGCTCATACTTACTTATGTAATGTTCTTGTTGACAATCAGGATTTGTAAATTGTAACAAACGTCAATTTTTACGATTCAGGAAGCTTTGCATGTAATTTGTAGGTTCTAAAAATGAGACCTTGTCGGTTCTTTTTATTTTTTAGTATATTAGATGTATCTATTCATTTGGATATTTAAATATAAATGCACTGTGCACTTTGTACTGTTGGCTGGTATGCCAAAAGGATTATTGGTTGTAAAGAAAAACTAAATTGAATTGCTTTTGCTCCGGTTTACCTTGTAGCTACTAGTTAGTTAAAGAAAAATGTGCGTTTACAATAAGTAGAATTTATACAGCTTCTAAAATGGGTAGGAAAAGTGTAGCGACATAGTTGATGGGGCGTGTGACTTAAATTGATACAATAGAAATGAGAATGTCACATTGTACAATACTATTACCAGAGTCAGGATCCATTAAGCTCCGCAGCTCATTAACTTTTACTCCAGATAGTCCGCATAATTCATTCCAAATGCTTTTATCACATTACTGGACTGCAAACTCATTTGTAAAGCCATAATCTGTTGGAACGACGACTGTAGCAGCAAACTCTTAGCCTTTTAAAAGACTGGCTAATAGACCATAATATCTGATAATAACTATAAAAGTGATGGAGTTTATATGCAATATTAGTGTCACAATATTAATAATGCCCAACTTATATCCAACCAGCTGTACTAACTGTAATAGCTACTAGCTACTTTACTTAGGTAGGTATGTATGGTATAATATTCGTATATCATACAATAATGTGACAATAATATTATTATGACCACAAGTTTCCCTCTGAATTAGATTAGCAGATAATAATAGAGTAGTAGTATAGCGTATAGCGATTTATCAAAGTACATTGAAGCAATGTACGATGCTTAAACGTCATAGTAGTTTGAATGAATACAAATGCAACTAGTAGACCGGAAAGATTCTCAAAGAATGACGCATAGAGTTTTATCTGTATTGACAGTTTGGTTACGTAGTAGAAAAGAATGAGCACATATCCGCAGAATAACATTGCGTAATCAACTTCCTTAATTTTATTTTATAAATAAAATGCCTGAATCTTAAATTCATTTCTATTTTCTCATTGTCAATTACATCAGAGTCACAGTGAGTGAATCACGTAGGTAAGTTATGAACGTGCAGAGAGATTTAGTGAAAAATACACAGTAGTAATGTTTGTAGCATTTGTTATTATGTGTAATGTGGTTGATTGTGTGCATTGATAAGGAAATGACTGTGGTCTGGTCTCGTTTGGTTTTGGTTGTGATATCTGACTATGGTTGCTTCGCGGTTTCTGTCTGACTAAGTGAGCGTTTTTCTGACTGACATGACTGTTACATACAACAACGAATTTCGTTTGTATTCCATTAGCAGTGCCGTGCCGCTTTGAGCTTGATTCTCACTGTGATATTTATTTAGAATTTAGTCGTACGAGTATGTAAGGGTAGGTTAGACGAGATAATGGTTAATACTGTGTGAGATATGAAAATATTCCTGTGTGAAAGATAGTACCGTAAATAGTAATGAATAAGATACTACATGGATTTCTTCATCTTGTTCCGAGTGCATTGAATGGACCAGTGTGTTTGTGTTTTGTGCAGTAAATACTACATACACAACGGCCGTAGATTGCCTTTTTACTTTGCCTTGCAGTGCGTGAGAAAGTTTGTGTAGGCTAAACAAATAGTATGATTTCAAAACGTTGTTTTTGTCTGCTTTAGGCATAGAGACTCAACGGACAAGGAACCATTTAAATATGAGAAATATGCAAGATCCAAATAAGCCACAAAAGCCTGAAGAGCCCAATCCGAGTCTACCTATAACCAATGTAAGTGTTTTTCTCTGTTTTCTACTTACATTTCTACTATATATCATAAATTCCACGATATTAAGACTACTATGTATCTCTGACGTTTTTATACAATGAGAATATTGAAGTTTTTATTACATGTATTTGCATGCAATTCAGTTACTGTCTACTGTTTTGTATGTGCACAGAGAGTTCATATTGCAGTAATGTATTCCTACAGCACACAATACACTCTTCGGGAGTAAATAAATTATTACGCAGGAATTCGTTGCAGCCACTGCACTGTCAACCAACTATCCACTTGACAGAATATCTAACAACTAGAATAAAATCAAGTCAAACTACTCTTAGCCGCACTTTTGCTCCATGCGACCATTCTATAACACTGAAGTGTAGTCCACCGTCAGAACAGACAGATAAAATGTACACAGAGTACACACGGACGTGCAGCAGAAGGCAATCTCATCGAGTAAAGAGTCTGACTTTGTTGTTTGTCCTAATTCAGACAAATTACAAGCACACAACTCAATTTTGCTTTGTTTCGTCAAGAGAGCTAGTTTCTAGCTGGAGGACAAGATTCCATGTGCATGGCATGTACAGCACAGGAATTACCTCTCTCTCTCTGATTTTACTATTTCATTCTGCTAGCACATTATAATGTTCAATGTTCGTTGTATATCGTGGCCAACGGAACACTCGTGTGTCCGACTCCCATGAGCAAAACCAACATCAGACAACAAAACTTGCTCATAACCAATTCATACAAAGTAATTTGTTGTGTAATGCCAACAAACGAATACAATTTCACTATAGTATACCTTCGTATAAATACCCTGTGGTCCTGAAAGTGCAGACCTACAGATTCTAGGCATAGATGTATGGGCTTGGCTAATCGTAGAACAATAATTGCCAAAATAGAAACATGTGTCTAGTATGTACCTAAGTATACATCTGCACCACAGTATATACCTACCTAACATAAGCAAGCTTACGATAGATAGGTACTACACGATATACTCTACACACATGAACTTACTTAAATATAGGAAAGGATAGTCAAGATATCTTCAATAGTAACTAAATGTTACTATTGGAAATATCTTGGGATAAAGTGTAGCCCATGCATTACCAAATCCATATATATTTCTATACAGTCAGTAGAAGTAGAATAGGTATCTAATGTCAGGCTCTGTTTCTTGCTACATCGGCTACTTACACAACACACACACGCCTAGTAGATACTTATATTATATGTATGTCTTAGAAAACAGAAGCCGTAAAGGACAGTGACTGCGTCTAGGAAACACACAGTGTATATTATAGTAGTAGTAAGGTAGTATGTGTACAAAGAGCACAATTTCAGTTTTTCTTTTGCAGCCACAATCATCCAGTCTGACAATTGAAATCAGACAGGATTGCATTGGCTTATGGCCTGAACTGACAGTGTGGCTGCAGACAGAAGACACTAATGCGAAATTCATTTCCCCGTCTGGTAAAGCAGCCATTGTTTTGTAGTAGTGTATTTAGTGTAGTATAGAACTAATGGAAAAGGTGGGAGAATGACATTCACACTTTTTTGTGAACACGACCAACCTTAATTCATTTTTAATAGTTTTACATGTAAAGTATTTTATGGAGGAGGCAGTGAAGGATGCATTCGTTTATTGATTATTACTTACACATGCCTGTACCGGTACAGAACAGGCGTAGCCACTCACTCAGAGAGTAAATACTTACATCACAGTTTGAATACATATTATGGTAGATGCAGATACATATACAAACCCGTAATTCAAAATCCTTCTTCTAGTACACGCTACAAATACTATTCTTATTATGTCCTATAGCAATATGCACCTTAGACGTAACCAGGCAAAAGTAATATTATTCAAGATTCAAATGCCTTGCTTTTCTTCACTGTGTGTAGTCTGAATTCTTCCCAGAGTGCAATACCGCAATGTATGTATATCTACAATTGTGCATAGTGGTTGTACTTTGTAGTGATACTCTTTTAGTACGTGTGGTAGTCGAAAGACTATTTCTACAGTTACTACATACTTTACAGGCATATGGTTATACTGACAGTTGAAAATTACTCTGTTCTATCTATAGTCGGTCGATATTCTCTCTGACTCCCTTTCTCTTGCTCTCCCAGGCCTACTCTTCTCCTACTACTCCAAATGTTCAGGCTTTCATCCACAAATTCTCTCTTATACATCCCTATCACTAAAATGGAGGTGTTTGCATGCCTTTTGTTTCAGTGGGTAGCTTGACGCTAGCTTTATGTTATTCATAAGCAAACCGTGCATTTTCAACTCAATACTAAAGTATAAATCAGTTCTTATAAAATTATAATACACATATTACATTTTATACATCTATACGTATGTAGATACTACAAACACAAATACACAGTTTCTAGAATATCTATCTTACATTCTGATATTACAGTAAAGTGCCACAGAAAGGGTTAGACAGAACAGAACTATTTAGCACAACCAGAGTCTTCATTGTTTTGTTGAACTTCTAGCTTGAGTTGAAATGAAATTAAAGTAAACACCAACACAACGCAACCGTCCTGTTTTGTTCCCATGCGATGCTCCTAATCTGCGGTTGAATGTATAAGTACTGTCAACTGAATTTACAGCATAGGTCTTAGTAATGCAATATTATTAATTATAAGTATAGGTTCTATACGTATTTGAGTTGAGAATTTGCATGTACTAATGGTTGCTAATGTATGGTTTATATTGCACATAGTTCCAAACGAACCAAATGTCCTTCAGAGTTGAGTTGTTTGTTAGCATCATAAAATTCTTTCAGAATTATGTAATTAATTAAAAAGTCAGATGCAAACAATCCTCGTTAAGGTCGCCTTGAATTCAAACTCACTGTTGTATGTATATTTAGTTTGTCATTGAGAACAGACCTCTAAGCTAAATTAATCGCGATTTATTTTGTTGCTCTAATAATTTTCTATATTAAGAATCATTGTGCCTTTATTAAGTAGATAGGTACGATATAAGCACCATGAAATATTTATGTCTATGTCTCTTAGTTACATTACATTGCATTGGTCATGCAGGGGACTAAAGTAGATTTATAGAAATATGTGTATATACCTATGCATAATTTGAATACATGCATAATACATATACGGCTAAAAATATAGTAGGCTCACTCAATATTCACAACTTTTACTTTTTCAACTTTTTCGACTTTAGCAAAATAAGATAAAGTCGAAG
>JAQFYB010002196.1:0-26222 GCA_034694085.1 Pogonognathellus longicornis | reverse complement strand
CAATTTGCCATGCCGGTAATTACCAGTAAATGCCGGTAAATACCGGCATGACATTTCTGACTATGCCAACCCTGATTATATCGTACACACAACACTTTATAACTTACATAAGAACCTACAGTGAAGAATAAGAAGAAGCTTCTACTACAGCCGCATAGCCTCATACTACATAGCTAGTTATTTTATGCACACTACAATACAATACATATACATTGTATATATTACATACTTCTCGAGTACCTACCTACTACCTACAACCTACCTAGACCTACCTACCTACTACTACGACTACTTTGTCCATGTAGCTATCAAATTATATTATCATTCCAAGACATTAAATCTTATTCACCGCCATCCAATTAATCCCATTAGATATCTATAATGAATACACGAAACAAATGAACAATTACCCAAGTAATTCCTTTGGCAAACTTCTCTAATGGTTTTCTATTGCAAATCATTCTTGCTTTATTCCTTGCAATTATTTATGCATGCTTCGATTTGCATTGTATCTACTATACACATTGGAATCAACCAAATGCTAATAAAGTATTGGTACTTATGAGGATGTGACAGAAAGGACTAGGTAGCTAACTATTATTGCAACATAAATAAAAAATGCGTTTAAATATGTGGGCATCCTATCAAAATAAAATATCTCTATGTTTAACGACCCCACATATTGTAATGTTATCCTATAATTGAATTTTTCAACACAGTTCACTTCTTTTGCTTACAGCTACTGCCTTATACCTCCACTACTCCTGCTTAGCTCATTTGCATGTCATAGTATGTATAACTCTATCTCTGTATGTATTGTGACCATTGCGGTTAGTTATATTATAATTTCCATTTTACTATATTTCATATCAGTGTATTTGTATCATTGACAATAAACTTGAGTCTGGTAGACATACCAGGGCCATGGTAAAATACAAGAATGCTATATATGAGAAGTGTATACCATGGAGGATGAATGTAAAGTTTTGAGTTGATGATAATACATTGGTGGTGGTGTGGACGATGATGATGAGTCAGTGAAGTATCTGTAGATATGATATGAGATGGATGGGATTGAAATGGAATAATGGAAATGTAAGAACAAGATGGTAGATAGATGATGTAGTTGTCTACGGGTTGGTTTTGCCTTAGCGTTGGTGGGAAGTGCCTACGCACACTGAACACAGTCACAATCGCCGTAAAGTCAAGAACGACTCAGGTTGATATTGCGATCATATGATAGGATGGATAGGCAAAGGTGAGAGAGATAATGGCATGTTATGTTACCTATGGCATAGTACATTCGATTATTATAATGCTAGCAATCTTCAACTTCTTCAAACTCTTGTGCTCGTCTTTGCTGATGATAATATGATGAGATGATGGTTCATGTATTATTTTCCTTTTCTTTTGTAGTATGGCATAAGCATAGCATTGCAATAATGGATCGTGAATCCATAGAGTAAAAGTTTAGGAGAGTTGTGTGTTGTGTTGTGTGGTTTTTGGTGTGTTTGAGTCGAAGCTCATGTTTATATTCCAGCAAATTATCCCAAAGTATCTCTACTCGATTCAAGGTGCATATTATAGATGTTGGCCATCATAAAATAAAATTATTCACAACACAGCATCACTCATTGAGCAGAGAGCTCAACCTCACTCACCATCAAATTTCATGGCCGGCTTAGATTTGATATCAAAGAAAGTATTAGTTAAGTTTTGAGGCTCATGGATGGATGGATGGATCAGAGGATGGATGGATGGATTCAAGATGGATAGTTGTTAATAATGCATGTACTTATGTGTATATGGATAATGTAGTATTAGGATATAAACACAGGTAATAGTAGGTATGCACCTGTTCGCTGTGGTTTACTATGTATGTGTGTACAGTTTGGTGTTTTGTGAGTGTGTTGTGTTGGATGATGGAAAAAGACGACGACGAGATGAAAAGAACTTTGCCCTATGCTCCTCTCGTCTCCTGGCCAATATGCGTCAGGCACATATAGCACAAGGTTGGAATTTTAACAACATAATTGTGAGGTGTACATAATGATGACTTTTTGAGGAGTGTCGGTAGGGCGTAATCGTCGAATGAGGTGCACGTGTTTTGTACAGATATTATAAGCATTACATTAATATGTTTGTGGTTTTGTCGGTCGCTATTGCTTTCGCCAAAGCTCAACCGATCTTCAGACGGACGTAATCTTTTCCTTGTTTTTCCATAAAGATAGTCTTAGCTTACTCACCTTTTGCAGCGCTTTGTATATCTAATGCTTTTATTCACAATACATACACACAAAGCCTAAAGTGGATGTAGTACTAAAGTCAAAAGTGTTTCTGCCATGAATAATAATCCACAGAGGTGATAGAGATTATAATACTTATGAATTTTTTAATGCATGAAATACGGATAGGATTTTTACACTTATTGTTAGGTACCTATCTAGTGGTACCTACTATTATAAAAATTAAAGTTGTTTATGCAGTTTAATATCATAATAATATGCAAGAATATTTTTATATATACCTACTTACGACTAAGCTTTGAGTTTTATTAAAAATGTTCACAAAAGCTAAGCTAAAGATGAAACTGTTAAACCTTACTTACATTATGCCAGCAACTTTAGTATCTAACTAGTTATGGGCTTGAGAAATGTCTGTGTGACGATCTTTGATAATATGAGTAGGTGAGATTGTGATATAAAACTTGCGACTTGTGGTCCTACTATCTTCTTCCACACTCTTACATTGGAATGAAATCCTTTTGTGTATATATTTTGATCTTACTTACTAGTATAATCTACAAGGTAGACAGAGAGAGAGAGAGAGCAAGTAAGTGATCATTGTCATTTCATCTGTGTACTATGATACTAGAATACAACAATGAGACAGACATTGAGACGAAGTTTTTGAGATATGAAATGAGTCACTAGTTTTACTTTACATTACATATACAAGAACACAGTAGAAAAGATACGGATAAAAGACATGCTCTTCTCTCAAATTTAAAATTTAATCTTCTTTGGATATCATTCGTTTGTTTGGTTTGAGTCTGTTGTTGCTTTGACTTGGTTTGGCTCTAACTTCATGACCGGTTTTGCCAGAATCCATCCATCCATCCATCCACCGAACCAAACCAAAGCAAACTATTATATTCCATTCTGTTTTTCCTTCTGCCTACAACCACCACCACACCACCACCACTAACACTACCAATACTACTACCACAGTCGAGTCGTGTCCACCTGTTTGTATTCCGAGAGAGATTCCTGTGCTCACATCACACACACATACACACAGTCTGTTTCTGGCTCTTTTTGTGTCTCTCATCCTTATCTCTAAAGTCGTCACTGCAACTCTGACTTTAATATGCCTCAGCGACAATAATCGTACACCTTGAGTTGTCTTGTCTAGAGTTGAATTGAATTGATATGAGCAGCTATAAAAAAAATGCTGTGGGTCCTCTCTTTCTTGGATCTCGTCCTATGCAATGCATGGACTCATCAAGGCCTTCATCCTTGCCTTGTGTTGGTTAGTTAGGAAGTTGAATTGACTACGCTTAGATTTTACATTACATTTAACATTAGATTACGTAAACTGAGACGTCGGCATCCTTAGGCCTACTTCTTCTATGTAGTAGTAGTCTTATGTCGTCCCCGTCGCCTGATTCCCTATTCAATTCTGACAATATATTATACACAAATGTGTCATAGCATAATAATAGTATGTATAAGAATGTATTATTGCTATGGATAAGTATTACTGTGTTTGTGTGTAAGTAAAATGTACATAATGTTCCTGGAGTATGTAGAAGTAGCTATTGGTATACGTACGGCATAAATTAAGTATTATAATAATATTCTGTCTAATCCATTCTTAAGAATTCGAGTCAAAGGTTAGATTACTCGTACATGGCATACAGAATGGATTGTGTACAAGTTTTAGTGGGTACTGATACATAGTTTGCTTGGTGGAATGGTACAATGCACAACCTTCTCATTATGTATTTGTTAGATAGAGATAGAGAGAGGCTTTTTTCCATTCACATAATATTACGTGTTTGCTTTGTTTACTTAAATCCGTGTGTATTAGAAGCGTGTAATGTAATAACGTTTGTCAAGGAATCGGTATCGTGGAACAACTCCGCGTTCAACATTTTTACAAAGCACACTATACACAGCCGAGTTGTGAGCAAGGGAAATTCGTAGTAAGATGAATGTCTATCTGGTCTAGAAAAACATAAAATTTGGATTTACGTTACATTATATACATACACACGTTGAGAAGAAGAAGAAAGGGTGTATTGAGTGAACATTTCATTGTAAAAAGGAGATGTGGTATTTGAAGATGCAGTTCTACCAATCTTCCACCATATAAAATCACTAATGGATATATAACTTCAAAGTATAGAGGAATGATGCATAGAAATACTTTCTAAGCTCAGCCATCAAGATTTATTGCCCATTCCTATCTTCCCCAACACCTTTTTTAATGGCCACGTCCCATCGTTCTAGTCATTTTGTCAATCATCGTATATATATATCCCCGAAAAATGGAATCAGTCATGGACGCTTTGCTTAAGTCCATATTTCTCAATTTCTATAATGATATAACAACTAAACCTACTAGCATTTTATATGCATGTGATCCTCAGCCGACTTTGTATACTTTGATTTCATTGCCACTACTATACACATACAGATACTCTTTCTCACTCGAACACTGCATGGCCTAGATCTGACATTGAGATTGAGATGCTTCTCAGCTTAAGTTTCCCTGCCATTAGTTTGACTTGCTTTGATTTTGACTCTACGATCCAGACTTACTTCACAAATTGAGTTGTTAGATAATGGTACTACACTTTAAGCTGAATAACAAGGCGCACATATCATATCTTGTGTTAGAAACGTCATTCTTGTTCGCAAACATTGTTATCATTTTTTTTATTCATTCACCTTTCCTTCCCAAGTATAATATCAAAACGTACATTTTATTACTTCTACTAGTTCTACTTCACCTTCTGCTACGTAATAAAATAATACAATAATAACAATTCAATTTTAAAATGTTTATACAAATTGCACTCTGTACCCAAAACCAGAGTTACAAGGCTTTTTTGTTGCATTACAATCAAACAGGAGCACACACTACACAGTGACACAAAGACCTAGATATTTCCATACAATATAAAATAATTGTATACATAAAATAAGTATTAGTATAACAATAAACACATTCAACTCAAGTATTCAAGCCTCAATTAAGAGTGACATTATCAACGGATTATAAATTTGAGTAGTATTCGAATTGAGACATTATTAACAAAAATGACTAATGTACATACATACATATATATAACACTCTAATCTGTTATTCTTATCTTTAATTATTTTTACTAATCATTGTTCACTGCATGTTTTCTGGAATTGTGTTAAAACTTTAGCTTGTAAACTTCGCACACACATAGAACACCTACACACTGTATTGCTTTGCTGATTATTGAAAAAGGCAATTTATGTGCCATAGGAAGTTCAATTAGTACAAAATAATTGTAGGTTCGTAGGGTAGTCAATTAAAAGTAGGAAAGCATACAGGCTACATTTGATTATAATTTGTAAACGTATGTATTTAATGTAGTATTAGTAGGATATAAGGTGCAGATGGAATTTATTTGCTTGTTTGCATTCTGGCTGTGCAAGCAATGCAAACAGGTATGTATGTATTATGTACATTACATACATACAGAGATAGATAGATTGGAATATGTCTGTACTTGTACATATAATACACATATTAGTATTAGCATTACATAGTGAAATATTCGAATTAGGTACATTGGTAAGCAGATGTATGAACATATGTAATGTAGGTATTAAATATTGTTACTGTCATAAAAACAAGTTGTCGAAAATTGTGTAACTAACTACTCAAATCCTCTGGTAGCCTAACCTCTGATAAGATTGGTTGAGTGCTGTTTTCCAACAACGACCAACAACGATACGATGATGGGCATTTTATTTTGTTTCTCCTATCTCATTTGACTGACTGTGTGTTATTTCTCCCGTGTGTGTATGTAGTGTGTAGTAGTTTACCTACTACTACTTTGCTTAGCTGGGTTCCTACTAATATGAGACAAGTATGCATATGATTAGTTGATTTTACAGCTACTCTACACCATTCCATATCACATCAGCATTTTTATATTCTCTGAATACTTTGTAATAATAATATTTAATATAGGAATTGAGATTTGATGAGAGACTGACTAGTGGGCTTGACTTGGTTTGTTTTGGATAAATTCAAACTCTGAATAATATTATAATGCTGTGCATGTGTAGTGTGTAGTAGGTACTAAAAGTTTATATGTATGTAAAATAGTTTATTACACTGTGTGTGTGTAGTTTGTATAATAGTAGTTTGATTTACTGCATGCTTGCAATTTGTTTACTTTGCGTTTTATTTTATCTTTTCGAGTGTGTGAGGAGAGTCTCGACGAGTCTTGTGGGTTTTGGCGTGAAGAGAATTGGAATTATATTATAACAGCTCTATCCTGTGTTATTTTACTAAAGTTGTTCTACAAACTACACTTATGCTGATAGTGAGTGTAGTGTAGTGTTTGCAAAAGTTACATATAGTGAAGTAGGTACTCAGCGAAGCGAGTGTAGAAAAAATTCTCCACTTATTGATATTGACGATAATGATAAAATAATGGAATTAAACATTGAGATAATATGATAATGATATGGCACAAGGAAATTAATGTTTATTTATGTACAGTGTGTCTCTTGTGTGAGTGTTAATGCTTACAAAGTACATGATATTATAGTTGTGTAAGTATACAGAGTACGAGAGCACAATTAATTTGTATTAGGCAATTGTGCCCTAATGTATGGTTATTTTATTATCGCTTGATGATCCCTTTTCTACACATAATGGAACAGTGGGACATTGTTTAATGCATCTCTCTCAGTGTATTTATTTATTATTGTTATATATTATTTATAGAAACTGGTAGTATGTTTATGTGTCATGTCTATTTGTTTGCCTGCTGACATTTATTGTTGATTACTAAGCTAAATCAAGTTATTTAGCTGTATAACCTGTGGATTTTCCAGCTTACAAAGTTTTTGCATCAACGTTTCATGAATGGACCAGTACCTACTTAGATAATAATGTGCGTTTATCTAATTCCATGTTTGGTTGTCACTAAGGACTTGAATTGAAATGAATTGTGTTCTAATGATGACATCATTTTATATCCAAGATAATTTACCTAATGTGGCTCTTTGTTTAATTTGATTACAGATGGTACAAGCAATCCAAGTGTTACGGTTTCACTTGTTAGAATTAGAAAAGGTAAGTACATGTACAAGTTTTTCTGCTGATTTGATATTGATATGTTTACTTTATAACATTGCTCTGTCGTCTCGTCTCGAATATCTGGTTTTGCTCTATACGAACATTGAACATTTACAATCACAACAGTCGACTGTCTACTACTCCCTCTCCTACCCACCATGTACAAATACATATCTTTTATATGATGAATACCTTCTGCAGCTTCGTCATATCTCTATAAAAATGAAACTTTTATCATTACGACATGACACGACCTTACTAAATACACAATACTAACTACAAGGTGTATCAAACATACGCACTGCAGACAGGTAGTCGTGGCGCACATTTATACCATCACTCATATATACTGCTGCTAATAAAAGAGATGAATCTGTGTATATTCCCACTGTGGTTTGGTTGTAGTGGTATTGTGTTCTTGAGAGGTTTTGATTTTGATGGAACTTGCTTTGGCTGTATTTGGCAAGGTTAAGTTTGCACTTGTCAAGGGGATGCAGTGTTGCAAATTCGAAAGTTTGATTTACAACTAATACTAGAGATGCACATTGTTGAATACTATTACCCTCATATATCTCTATACTTCGACTTACTTATTATACCACAATACTCACCAAAGTGAATAAAATAAAGTTTAAAGTGAACTTCACAAGAAAACACCCATGTTACACTCATATTCACCAATATACTATACATACATCAGATGTATTCACTTCCTACATAGGTATAATACATAGTAAAATATTTTGCCGCCTTCGTTATGTTAGTTAACGTATTGCGAGTTATTTATAAGAGAATATTAGAAAATATAGGTATCTGCAACCGAATATGCAGTATACAATATAAATATAATACAACGCAGCGGACAAAGCAGTTCTTTACATTTGCTGTCAAATACAGGTGACGGTGGAATTCGAATGGTTCCGTTCGGTTGGTTGCTGCAGGGTCGTACAAACTTCTAGTAATATTATGACTATGACTGTGTGCTACTAATAATACACACACACAGTCTTATATAATCTCAGCAAAATCAAACTCTGCAGCTTTTACTAGCAGTATACTAGTTCGTGTGTTTGCAATAATATTTGTGCTAGCATAGCATATTGCCTAGGAAGAGGAAATAGTGGTGCACCTTATAAGAATCCATTATACAGCTAGAATCTGTATGCACAATAATAAAATATATACACCGAAGACAAGGCAATGAACTGAATTCAAACTTCCTTCAGTGCTATATTGAATACACACAAGATCTATAGCAGACCAGGAGGTCCCCCACTTACTTCACACACAAACTTTGTTCACTAGCTCTACTTCAAAATCAGCATAGCGAACATATTGAACTTGTATTGAATGGAATAATGGGATGCAGTGGTTGTATATGAAATGAAATCTATAGTCGCACTCGTTATTTAGCTGAAAATAGAAATGCACTGGGAAAATAGTTTGTTGTATTCATTTGTAGTAATAGGGAGATTTAGGAATAACTCCGTCCAGGCTACCTGCCTACAAATACTACATACAACCAAAACCAACAAGAATATTTCCAGCCACAAACGAACATCGCATCTTGTAATAAATACATTGTTAGTGTGACGAGTTACGGCCTCCCCGTCATTTTACTTTGCTACCACTACAGATTCAAGTCTACATGGAATTTGTAACAGGACCGTTGAATATCTGTACTCAGTACTCACTGTTACTCCCTACAAATAATATTCTTACACTCATACCTATATACTATTTACATGTACATAGGTACTTCAGCTGTAATATTATTATGTGTATAAAAAATATATACCTACCCCACATAATAATAATATCAGGGCAAAAGGTGAAATTGTTTACATGACGAAGGATATTATTATTATTATACTTTGCTACCGAATAGTCTGGTTATACTTGTATGCAGTCTCCAGGAGCGCAGTTAGTGCACTTGTCTCTTGGTTCTGACATGTTCAATGGATAAGGTGAACACAAATGAGAGTAATTATTATCATTTTCATCTTGTAGTTGAAGACTCGGGCTTCATTCCGCATCTGTCTTTTTTATTTGTTGAGTACCTTGTTTCAGTAGTAGTCAAGCCAGTAAAAATTGTAAGAAGCTGGAGCTACGACTATAACTGCTACTAACTATGAGGAGTTTGAAGAGCCTGTGACTTGTTTCTGTCTGTAAAGATTCTGTGGCAATAAAAGTCGTCCGTAAAAGCGACAAGGTGTTAGCAGTATCTGTAACAATAATAAGTATGACTCTTGACGTTTTAGTAAAGTAAGTAAAATAGATAATGATAGCATGTAGTGGTAGATGGATAGATAAGATAGAGAAAGCCACGCTAACTAACCTTAAGCTTAACAACAGGCAGAGTCTCTCTTTTTCTGGTGTGGCAAGGCACTTGTGTATAAGAAGAGGAAGAAGAATAAGAATTCAACAGAGATAGATATTATATAGCTACTCACAATCAGAATCAGCCCAAGGAATTTATGTTGGTATGCCGTGGCTGCACGAAAAGGCCCAGGAATGAGCAATAACTTGATGCGAGGTGACACTGACTGCGGTAGGTAACTGACAACTTCTATACTATTACTAAACCATTCTATTGTGTTTCTTTTGTATATTGTGTTTGTGTATATAGAGAAAGTAAGTTCCAGTCTAACTGCATTGTCTGTTGTTGTAGTGGAGGTATACATACAGATTTAGATAAGCATTGCACTACTATATGGCAAAGACAAGCCAATTGAAATAACTGCGATTACTAGATACTCTAGGTATGTGTATAGTAAGTTAAGTTCCTATACATTTAATGTGCAAGGATCTGCTACATAATATTTTTATGATTTTCATCTGTGCCATATACATGATGTACTAGTTGTTGTAAGAAATGCCACACGTAAATGGATTACGATTGCATTGGCATTATTACTCCTACTGTTCATGTTGGAGATGGATGGAAAAATATTCGAGAGATAGGGAATAGCTATTGTGTGTAGAATCTGATGCTTGTTTTTTTCTAGTGTATGTACTAGAATGTGGCTGGACAGTGTAGTGTGCTCGCAATTATTTCAACGGAATGATTCAATGTTGATTTGGTTGTGTGCTGGAATCTTGGTTACACATTGTTATGATCATAATACATACATACGTACAGGTTGTCCTCTGTTTGGAAGAACACATATTTAGGTATATGTACATACATACATTCATGCCTTAGATGGACCACGATTTTACGATTGCTATTCTTGTGCTCTTTTGATTATTCTTTGTGTGTTGGATTGGCAAAACATTTTGCCCCCGCTGCTGACTGAACAGTCCATCTGTTCATAAATTTTTCGCCGTCTTACTTGTGATTGTGTGTATGTGTGAGTGGTCGTATTCTGTGTACGTACGTGCATTCTGTTTTTGTAGTCATTCATGTCTGGCAATGGCAATTGACTCGAGCTCATCGCCCACAATGCAATCTTTTTGCACGTCTTTTTAGTTCTCTCTTTTCAGTGCTGTGTGTTCTCTCTCTCTCCGACTTTTGATTAAATGTTGTCGAGGAGAAAAGGCAAAAAGAGAGAAGGCACAGGTGCACTATGCCTTCCTTTTAACTCTTTCGTATTCTTTGGGCATTTCTTTGAAATTTTCCATTGAATTGAATGGCTCACCTCCTCTGAGTTGAACAATGCGATGGGGATGTGATGAAAGAAGTTTAGGAATGAATACGAGGAGGTAGGTAGGTCGTACTTGGTTTGCTTTGCTTTCAATTCAGTCACATCGCATCAGTATGCCTTCCAGTTACAATTACAAAGCAATAAGAAGAACGAAACGAACAAAACACGGGGTATGTGTGCATACGTAAAATTATACGGATATATCTGCAGTTTTGTATACCAGAAGGATATTGTGTACCTACCTATATAGAAATACATTATCGTTCTCTTACTTATATACATGTAGCAATGCTTTTATGTAGGATATGTGCCTACGAGTATTGCTGTATTACTCGTATTACAATAAATAGAACAGACATTTAGTTCCTATATGCTTTACTGTGTTGGCTCATTTCGAGTTGATTCATCAGTAATTATTTTACCTCCTCCGGGCTTCGTTTGACTTGTGCTTGCTGTTTTACATTTGTTGTTTTACATTTGTGAGCCAAGAGCCGGACTTGCTGCACTACGAACGCAGCATTGGAAATATATGCAAATTTTATAACTGCCATGGCACGCTCAGCATTTACTGGTTTGTGTGTTGTGTGTGTGTGACTCTAAAGGAAACTATAGCTTTCCTACCAAACCAAACCACATCACAACATAACAGAATCAATGGCTAGTTAAAACATAAAGCACGAGAGAATTAAAGTCATATCGTGTCTGTGTGAGTATAAAGTAGAGTGTGTAAACGCACTTTTATTACTGAGTGTACGTAATTGTAAATGTACGTTTTCTAAAAGAGAGTGGACCAAATGAGTGAATAATATATAACTGTGTGCGTAAAGATTGAAAAATCTCATGTACAGATTCATGTTGAGATTGACGTGAACACAAGACTTGAGGGCGTTGCGAGTAAACTTTCGACTGATTGTCCGTGTTGAGAAATGGCTATGAATTTCGGGCCTTTTTAACGGCAAGAAATCTTCCGTGTGATCGAAAGGTATTGCGTATTGAAATTTAAATGGGAGCATTGAGCACACAGTACACTGTTTGTGGAAATCTCTTCTGGTTTAGCTGAGGTTACAAGTTTCAAGGTGTAAACAATAACATAAATGTAAGCAGTTGTAGTACAAAGGCATAAAAGTTATGTACATAGTGAGCAACAAGACAGATAGATTGTTTTTTGTACAGATGGAATGAATAAAAATAAAGAGGAGTCGGTCGCTTCAACAGAAATTCAATGGATGCAAATGTGTTGTATTATGGGCCGCGAGTTTTTTTTAACGTAACGTAGTCTGTTTGACAGTAGAATGTTATGCTGTCGAGAAGCTATATAAGGGTTGAAGTTGAATCCCAAATGTAAGTCGAAAGAGTTTACATTGAAGATAGAAACATTCTTTGGATTCCGTCTATTGGATTTATTGCATTTGGAAGGAGCACTTTATATGTAAAAACAAGTAGGCAAGGCATTCAATCTGAACAAACTCTAGCCCTAGTGCTATTCCATCCCTATTTATATATAAACGCATGCACCCGCAGTACATTTGTACGTGTATTTGTACTATATTCTTTTCACTGTCTATTCTGTGATCTGCCTAAAAGAAATACATGCATAACAAGTTCAGGGAGTTGGGACTTGAGTTGTGACTGCTAAAGCTGAGAATGTGAATGTATATTCAAATATAATCACATGTCTATATACACTATAGTTGCCAACACGTTTGTTTTCAACTTTTGACTCCAAACTCAAAGTGAATTTAGGAAATGGGTTTTATGATGGACTTGAAACAAGGGCTTCTGCGTGATTTCCTAGCGAAATGTGCGATTTTACGGTGTGCCATGAGTTGGCGAGATCCAGGAGTTAGCATCACATCAACTCTTTGAACTATGAACACAAGCAAAGTAAAAAACAGTTTTACATGTATCTACCTATACTAGAAAGATAGTTGATAGCTCCTACAGCTCTCCTACAAGATCTATGTATTTTATATTACAATATATTTCTAAAGGAACTAGTTGCATAAGAAAACACCCACAAGAAATATGTAACGAGAGAAAGAGAAGAAGAAGAAGCTACTGGAAAGAAAAGACTTGCTTCCCAAAACTCAACATCTAGTATGTGTGTATATCTGCATTACTTTACATTGAATTGAATAAGATCACCAGGGCAGAGCCTGTATGTGTCTATCTAGTAGAATGTGTATGTATAAGTACAAGTGAAGACTGAATGAGTAACAGAGCCCCGCGTGCCTGTCCGTCGCTCGACTTCCACTCGACTCACGGATTCGCTTCATTTCACATTCATTCCCGATCTCGCAGTCATTCTCTCTTTGCTCCCGCATATAAAACGTGTCCACATACTCATACTCTCATACAAGCTAAAACTACACACAGTGTATGTACTTCATGCACCACATGGTCTCTCCAACTTTTACCAACACTAGGTTACATTTAATAATGTGTAAAATACGTTTACCTACATAATACATATACATGTACTACTTTTTACATGCAAGACTTTTTAATACTATTATATGCAGATGCATTATTATTGCTTGTATGTACATAGAGTCCATGTAGTAGATGTCTCATTGTTGTTTTATGTATGTGCATGTGTGTGTGTAGTATGTGTGTTTGTGTGTGGAAACGAGAATACTATTTATAGTGAAGGATTGCTCATACAGAGACAGAGCACTATATGTAGAGGGTAGTATATGAAGTGCAGAGTACTGGAGGAAAACAAAACAAGGCGAAAGAGACACAGAGTGACTGTCTGGTACTGATATGTTGTAATATAACATTGTCTTGTTACAAGCTCTGATTAATCGACGGCTTGAGATGAAAACATTCCTGTGCTTCTGCCTCAGAGATTCTGTTCTCCGAGGCTAATGCTAATGGAACTCACTAAAGATCTTATAGCTTTTTTGCGAGCCTATAAAATTATATGACGTTGTGTAAGAGTGTCGAGTGAGTCGACCTCCAGTCAAAAGGGAGGAGGGATAATAGTCATATAGTATGCAATCAAATGCAATGTAGTGCACATGATATTGCTTTACGACCACTACGACTACATTGCAATCATTCTTTACAGATGGATAGTTTAATCTGATGTGCATGAATTAGCCGGCGACAGGCTCGTAAATAATAATTTACTCGTAAGATGAAGGTTAATGTCTTTTATAGGATGGGGAGATGAAGTTAGCTTTTATGTGTTACTCGGTGAAAGTTAAATATACACACACACTCCACCATACACATGTAATAGTATTCCAAACAAGAATTTACTTTATGAGCAAGGAAACGTTTGTGAATGCATGCAAGTTGTGTATTGTGTGTGTTTGTGTATAAATAGATAATATGGATTCCTTTATTTTGTTTGAATGAAGGAAACAATTGCATAACAGTCAAATTGAATGCATTTTGTATGTATGAGTGAGTGGAGTACACACAAATGGCTGAATAGTATGGTATTATTATTATTTCTCGTAAAATTGAGATTCGTGTGTGTGTTATTGTGTGAGGGGAGCTTTGGAAACATATTTGGAATTTTTTGACAAGACTCGGGAAAACAAGTTACACACATTTAGTGTTTATATACATAGATGCTGGTTGGATGGGACTTACTAGAATGAGGATTGTTGAATTACAATGTAGTGTAATGTACGTAAGTAAAATAACGAAGACTTACGTTTAAAGGTACACATAAAGACAGTTACACAGTTGCAGTTGTATTGTAGGTATCTGTGCTCAGTTAGCTTATGTAGGAGAATGGATGGATGGCTGTGTCCTGAACATTGTATAATGGGGTGAGTGTAATCCAGGGGACTTTGAAGAACACATATGGGTCCCATCTGGAAAAGGACGTGGTAAATAGTATGAGGGTAATTCCAAGTCCGAAGCCCTCATAGAGCAAATCTTGGTTTAATCCCTTTTTGCCTGTGAAATAAATGAGAGAGAGAGATGCTGTATTTGTACTAGAAGTCTCTCTTCTAGTATTTCTTGCTATGGTTTGACTTTGACTCGTTGCGAGCCACAGACTCTTTTGGTCATACCATACAGTAGTAACTAAACTAAACTGAACTGAACTAAAGTGAAGTAAACTAAGTCTGGTGCATTTCATTGCATAGTAGTAGAGTTATTTGGAGATGGAAAGGCAAAGGAAACTAAAAGTAAAGCCAAGCAAGAAGAGGAAGCCAAGGCCAACAACGTAACCGAAATGCCATCGGATTTGTGAGAGGAGAAAGAGAAGAGAGAGAGAGAGAGAAAAGCCAGCAGGCGGAAATAGCGAGCAGATCTTGATTAAAACTATTAATCACGGGCCACACAGGATAGGTAATAACTGCCACGAGCTCCTGCCTTCCCTTTTGCCTTTCTTTACCACACTCACTCTCTACTCAAAGGAGAGACAGATCCAAAGCTCTATCTCACAGCTCAACTCAAGGCAACAAAACGAGACTCCCTTCATTCCATCACACACACATACAGTTCCGAAGCTACACCACACCATACCACACCACCAACATTGCGTCTTTAATAGCACCAGACTTAGACTTTCCAGAGCCAAGGCAAAGTGTAAGGAATAAGAAGAGATCCTTCCTAAGTATTTCTTTTCTTACCCTGCCAAACACCAACCAAAAGGAGGAAAAGGTAGTAGCAGCCTTTCATTCTATGTATATTGTATATACAGACATATTTAGCAAAGACGATGAGGAAGCAACGTATACAAGGAACTATGTATCAGTCACTTCACTATTAGTAGCTATACACTCTACCCGCTATTTTAGATATACTTTATACATAGTACACGTTTTTCGGTGTAAATCTCTCTAGGTCTGTCCTCTCGTCTCTTGTCTTGTCGTGTGGGAAAGTGAAGGAAAACTCCTTACGGAGACAATCTATTTCGTTTCACTCACACCGCAAGAACAGCACAGAAGATCAACTCTCTCTCTCTCGCTCTTGGAATTATTTCACTTGGAACCCTCGCAGCACCAATCCATTCATTTTCCGCAGCTTCCCATCCGTTCTGCAACAGTAGGACCACACTATAAGTCCTTCATCTATGCATGACAATTACTTGTATTCAACTTGCACCTTCATTATATTCAAGTTGAATCTGTGTATACGTATACATGTACAATAAACACAACAGAGAAAATTCACAACGGGAAATAATACACGGAAATACTTACTAGAAAGATCTTATCATCATATCATGCACAAGTCCATTTTCTGACTTTCATCTTTAGAAATTAGCAAACCATAATAGCGTTTTCTATAGGAACTTTGGTTTGGATGCGGTGTATACATAGAGATGAGTGCCTATATGTGTAGTTGTTGAAAATTTCCAACACTTTTAGTATTCCCGAAGATATTTGCTATTAAATTCATTCAAGAATTGAGTATGGTGTGACTATATGTATACGGACTTGGAAATACAAAGTATTGGGTAGGTATAAATAGTTGGTTGGTTGTGTTCGGGTAGTAGTGGTGGTAGTACCAGAGATTATGTTGAGGAACTAACATTAAGGATGTAAGGTTGGTTGACGTCAAGAAAGGAATTCAGGAATGCCATTATAATATCATTCTATATTGGAAGTGTTTCGAGGTAAACCAAAGAATGTGAAATATTTTGTCATATAAAGCCAGTTTCTCTAAGCAAATTTTTACAGAGGTAACTGCCATAGTTTGGAATTCAAATATTGGTTTGCCTTCCTTCCAGATAAGTAGAAGCCGAAAGCAATGTGATGTTCGTTGAGTTCAGTTAGCTACGCTATTATTTTGTGTTTTACATTTCATAGCATTATTCGCATTCTATTGTATTGTATTCTTTTCACAATTCCTGTTAGTTGGCCATTAGTTACTAGAGAGTAGAGTGAAATGAAAACCAACATA
The DNA here is from genome assembly GCA_034694085.1 of Pogonognathellus longicornis. Taxonomy (NCBI): domain Eukaryota; kingdom Metazoa; phylum Arthropoda; class Collembola; order Entomobryomorpha; family Tomoceridae; genus Pogonognathellus; species Pogonognathellus longicornis. The sequence goes on along the minus strand of JAQFYB010002196.1, from coordinate 9,342 downwards.
ATAATAATATATTCACGGGTACACATTACATACGTAAGTATAAAAAATAAACATGTGAGCTGAATGATATCATTTGAATTGAAATTGGATATAACATAATTATTTTGTATGTACAGATGTTGGCTACAAATAATATTACACAGCTAATAGCTACACACATGTGTGGAAGAGTGTATAGGTAGTTTGTGTGTGGTAAAGCTGCTAAAAGGGTTAGCGACTATTATTTTGATTGTAGACTTGCAAAGTGTGGTTTTGGTTGGGCTACGATGCGATGGCCTAGAGTCATATAGTGGTAGTGGCCCTTCAATAAACACAAATGTAGATAATATTATTATTAGATGGGCTGGCCTAACTACGTCTATATATCTTAGGAAGAATTCAGTTCGACGAAGTTTGGCTGATGTGATGTGTTATGTTACGACGAGTGAGCAAGAGCATCGAATGAATAGCTTTGCTCTTTTCTTTGCTGCCATTACTCCATTCTTTAGTTAACTCTATCTAATGCATTGCAATGTAATGTAATTCAATGCAAAGCAATGTGCTCCTGCTTCTTCTGCTCCTATGAAATTATAGCGTATCACTTGTACTGTACATATAAGTAGGAAACTGCAAACTACACACTATGGAATACATGGAAGACACTATTAGCACAGTGTATAAGTTCTAATAAGTTGTATAAGTACAGAGTGCATGGTGTATATGTTTAAGTAGATGTAGTAGGAGTTTGATAGTGATGATGGTGTAGGACATTATATGTAGTCTTGTCTTGTACTGTGTGTGGAATATTAGAGGATAGGATTTCTCATCTGAAACGAAAAGAGGGAAATGTCTCTTTTGTTCCATGCAATTCCCTTAGTAACTTTGGTTTCTTTTCTCTGGTCATGTCATGGATACGCCCCAGCCTCATAATAGATAAACATTGTGAAAGACATTAGGCTGTAATAAAACACGGGCTGGAGGAATCGACAACTCTCAGATTTCTATTATCTTCTTTTTCACTGTTCCATTCTTTCATTCGTTTGGCAGACTCAAGTCACTCGCTCTCTGGCTCCGCTCTGTTTTCATGTCGTCTATGTATATTATAATATAGTATAATGTACTATTCGCCCATTTTATTTCAATGCCTTTTTCTGAGTCTGTTGGTTGGACGATGTATATACTGCTTTACTTACTATGTCCGATCAAAAAAGTAAATGAGAGAGAAAACTCGGCTCTGTACGCGTCTCACACAGTGTGTATTTCAGCAATAACTCTGTTAATGTAAATATACACTGCGCCATTATTATAAGGAAACACATAGTTGTTCGTGTTTTATATTAGTATGAGATGAGACGAGTCGGCCAAGCCACACTAAATGAAAGAATCCGAGCTGAGAAGATGAATAATAGTTATGATTATTTCTTTATGAAAAGATGATGATGTCCTGTGTGTGCATTTATTAGTGCGAGCACTAGCACTCTCCGGATTATTATTATGGAGCGTGATAATGATAATGATGATGATGGTGTTCATGATGATAGGGAAAAAGCTAGGTAAATAGTTCACAGGAAGATTAAAGATTTTGCTAAATCATTCGACGAATTTACATATACAATCCTCTTATAGACTATACACATATTAATATCATTGTGGTATAAGTAATAATAAAACGTGTACGAATACGACCAATCACCTTCATTTGCAATGTACGATAGTGTACAGTGTATAAAGGGTTGAATGAAAATATTTGTATGAACGGACGACGAATTGAATTCTATTGTAAAATGCCACAAAAGCACTAGACTCTTGGATCGAATGACTTAATGCTTGTGTTTGAAAATTATCGAGAAATAATTTTGAATTGTGGTTTTGCTCTGCGTGGTCTCCCTCTACATACATACAAGCAAATAAAAAGCAAAGTGTGATAATCTGGTATTGCAACTACATGTTATGTGTGTTGTATTGCTTTGCATTGAATAATATGTCGTGTGTATAAATATACAGTCGTGTGGAATAAAGTGGTTTAAGAGAATCTTGGTCCAGCACCCTCATCTCTGAAATTATTATTGAGAGAGCATTGAATTGAATTGTGAAAAGTTGAAAGCAAGGGTTGTTTTTATACTGTAAATAGTCAATGTATAATTCCACTGGGTATTCAAAGTGTAAAATCGGAGAGCACGACCGCCTGCAATGCAAAACGGCCCTGTCCAAGGTGTCACTCTTTATTTCGCTCTGGTGCACTAATCTCTTGTGAAAAGCAAAGGATTGGATTAGAGTTTCTCTATGGTATCAATTGAATGAATACGCACTGTGTGAATTGACTATAGTAAGTAGAATCATACATGCCAGTGTATACGTGTTACAGTTGTATAATCATAATAATGACATTCAGTACTACGCTACATGTATAATACAAAATATCATACAACTCTGTATATTGCATTTATACTTTTGTAAGTATGGTATGTATAGGGGAAGCCTTAGGAAAGACTACATGACAACTATACAAATACTGATGAACACACATACGAAACCAATCATCTCAATCTGCAATCAACCAATCTGTCTCCATTATTATCCTCTTTGTGACTACTTGACGCAGAAAATGAAATTACTCACGTTGTATCATCTCTACGTACACAAAAGCTCTAATAGCTAACGACCAGCGCTAAGTTTTTGTTAGCACATATGCACACAATGCATAGCGTTTGTTATGATAAAAACTTACGGTTTCCCTAACACACTGTTTAAATCAAATTGAGTTGTTCACATCTAGGAAATTACCACGTTGGCTGGAAAAAGCCAAAATAAATACTCGTGCTGTCGGCGCTAACTAAAATTAAATTCACAGATTTGTTTACCTTGTGCCATACTTATCGCCAATAGTACTTGCTCTGCTAACGAATGATGCACTAATGGAGTGTGAATTAAAATATTATCGTCACACTTACAAAGCATCATTGAATGATGTTCAAAATACAATATTTACTGTTTACTTTGTCTAATTTTGAGTAATTTATTTATTTGTTTAATACTCCCACTAGTAAACACACGCTGTAATGTGAAGGTTCAATTTGTATATACATACATACGTGTATGAATGAATTTGTGCTGTTATTAAGTTACAGGAAAGAGTTAATGAGTTGCGGATATATGTCAGTATTTATGTGTCAGTGGAGTCGGCCAAAATGCGTTTGGTAAAAGGAGATGACAAGTTAAAAGTTTTGTTGGTTGACTATGTGATTGTCAGACGAAGTCAATGTCATGTCGTGAGAGTTGTCAAGTGTGGTGTGTTAAAGAAGAAGAAGGCATGCGGCAGTAGAAAATAGTCGCGGGTGATGTTGTAATAAATTTGTGCTGACGACGAAACGAGACGAGACTGCTTTGCACGCGTAGTTGAAAAGTTAAGAAAGAGATGAATGGATGTGAGTGAGTTTAACATTTCTGGTTTGAATTGCAGGTACATGAACTGTGTGACAATTTCTGTCACCGCTACATTAGTTGTTTGAAAGGAAAAATGCCCATCGACTTAGTGATAGATGAACGGGATGGGACGAAACCTCCGTCAGAGTTGGGACATACCGGCAATGGTGATGCCTCGCGGTCCCTCGACTCCGCCTCCCACACTGATGGCGCTAGTACCCCCGATGTGGTAAGTCCTACACTTTTGCATTCTTAATATTACTAGCATTACAAAAACTCATTTACTATTTGAAACTTAAGTGCACTTGTCATAGTCATAGTCACAGTCGCGTGAACCACAAAAATATACTATTAGTGTAAAGCCCTGTGCGTATACTTAGATGTATACAAACATACATTACACTCGGGAAAGAAATCTCATCAACACAAAATGCTAACTAGCGCATTAATACATTCATCATTAAAACCGCGTGTTAATACACAGTATGCTCATGCATTCGTGTATGTGTGTTAGTGCGTCCCTGCTAATTTAATATAATAGCTAGGTATGTGCCTTACGTTGTACATTCCAACTCATATATCTGCATTAGTCAGGACTAGTATTATATTAGGGTTCGGGATATTGCATGCTTTGATTATTACTGCCTCGTGCTTCATTCATTAGCACTCTTGTGATACTATACACCACAATCCGTGCATTGTGTGTGCACTTTGTCGAATTTACACTTGTGCACTGAATACTACACTTACGTGCAATGTGTAAGTATACAAGGGAACTCAAAATAGCAAATTAACTATCAGACAAGGGGTTGGCTGTGTTTAAACTGTAATGATACTCCAGATTACATACAATCGCTCTATACATGATTTTCTTTATAAGTATAAAAATAGAATAAAAGCACTCTGAAAAATACCTGATGATATGATATTAATATTGGTTATGTACCTAACATATTGAATTACATTACGAACGATTTCAAGCTAGAAGAGTTTAGATTAGAGTAATCAAGTGTGTTTGTACCTCCATATGTGACTAAAACGGTTGAAAAGGTTAAAGAAATTTGAGCCGAGGTGATGGAAAACGATTGAGTATTTACTACTTGCTTCACTTACATACAACAACTCGCAAAATACACAAGGATCAACGAATCGAAACCAGAACATAGTTGGACACTTATGTACTACTTCCATGTGTGTATAATACACTAATGGGTAGAAACATATAATGCTTAAGCATTAAAGTTGTGTGATTATTACGAAGCACAAGCACAACATGCATCTCGAGTTTGTAAAGTTAGACTTAAATTGCTCCACATTTTATGTTGACCATATGGTCTTTAATTCGTGTGTTAGTAGAAGAACCTGGCTAAAGGGTAGCACAGCATTGTGATTGTGAAAATGGAGTGAAAGACTGTAGAGTGTAGAATAAAAGGTGAGGGAGGGTCACAACAATAAAGGAAGGAAGGGAGTAGCGTAGTAATAACGTACACCTTTTAAATGTATATTATATGGAGAGAGTTATTTGATGTGTTAAAGCTGGGTTGCATTGTAAGTGTAGTCGACGAATGTGTAAGGTAATCTAATGTAATGTAGTGTAATAGAGTGAAGTGATGCATTTCGAAAATAACCGATAATCCGAAAAAGAATAACATTTGGACCACAAGTAGGGGGTCAGATAGCGTGACCTATGATTACATTGTTGCGGCCTGCCCTGCACACTGGCCATTTCTGAAATGACACCCCACGGGGATATGATCATTGGCCACATCATGCAAGGGAACTGGATACCTGCTTGCACGCTATTTCATGATCATCCTTCATTATCAAGAAGGGTCTACAGTCTATCTTCGCCTAGCCATCATCTACACCGTATTTTATGTAGCACCTCTCTCCTACAAGTCCTCTCTATATTATATCCCTGTATTATTAGTGCACTCATACACAACACACAGTTCACAACATTATAAGTAGGTAGCAAGCTATTTGTATATGTATTGTATAATCTTAGAAATGCATAGTGTGTAGTAGCAGTGTTAAATTTATATGTTGTATAGTTGTATGTGTATACTTAAGTGTTGAGCATTATTAGCCTTATTGTTAGTTTGTGGCTCGACACATTAGTATTATAAGCACCACATATATTATGTTCATGTGTTGTGTGTACAGAAACACATATCGTTGTAAAACATAATAATAATATCTTGAAAAAGCACAGCCACTCGCATTCAGTTCCCTCAGTTTTATTTCTTTCGGTGTGTTTCGTTGGTGTTTCTTTATTTCCTTCTTGATACTCACTCACTACAAGTTCGTAACTCAGAACAGGCTTACAATTATTCATATGCATTATCGCTAATCTAAAGCTAGTGGTAGTACATAGACATCTACAGTATGTAGTGGTGTATATATGTATGTACACCGAATGTATGTAGCAAAGTAAGTAATACAATATAAGAAGTTGAAAAGCTGTATTACATGAAAAGTCATGTTGGTATGTAATACGTACATAAAAGTGCTATTTGTAAGTGTGTGCTTTCATTCTCTTCAATCATCACATCTCACATTTTGTTAATATTTCTTGTACACACTCACAATCAGACTATTTATCCATCCTTTCTTTCCCATGAGTATCAAGGAAGCAGCCAGTCGTCGAGTTGAGCCCAGAACTCATACAACATCATACTAACATAACATAACATGGTCATACCACGCAATGCCAGCCAGCTTGGCAGGTTTACTACTTACATTACATTATACCATTACTGCATTGCATTAGATGTCCGGAGCAGCAAACTAACTAACTACCTTTATCTTTATTGCTTTCATGATGAGCAATCAAACTTATATTTGTTCCAAGCGGCTGCTGAGCTCATTTCATTAAATGTTTTCACTCAAACTTTACAACTGTTCAATTTGGAACACTTTATCTTGGCTGTGGGTCTTGTCTACGGTTCTCGGCTCTGTTGGTCCTGGTTTATTTTATAGTGTCTGCTGTATTTAGTGCCTAGCACTTACATAGTTGCAGTGTTAGTGCTCCTGCCTAATACAGTCACTTCTTCAGCTCATAGGCCAGGCAGGTCGTCACATTTACACTGCACTCACCAACACGATCCGTCTTTCACTTAAAATGCGAAGCACTGTTTGTTGTCTAGTTCAGAGTATAAAGGCAGCCGTCGAGATTTGTTGAATGAGCTTCTTCAACAAACCTATAACTCTCTTAATGTTAACATTAGCATAATAAATTTACGTAAAGTTAGTTCTTATAGCCGACCAGGAGGAGAGCGGTGTATTAATGTCCTATGTATACACACAAACAGTCCCATGTTTACATTATTATATTCTTCAGAACAAACTCAACCCAATATGTGTAAGTATATATAAAATTAGTGCTAGTAAATTGAGTTTTCTTCTTTCTATGCCCATGTTGTGTAGTTTAGTTTAGTTACATAGCTAGCTACTACTGGAGATTCTTGTATATCTTAATTTTTGCGAAAAGTGAGTGATGGCAGGTAAATGTCTTTTAGGATAGGGCAGTTACTATACACTATACATGCATACATACATACTTAGTTAAGTGAAGCCGTTCAATAGCTAATTATACCTTGGAGCATGCATGGAATAAAATAGAACTGAGAACGTCTAAAGAATAGTAAGCAAACAACCAAGATTTTCATGTAGCTCTATATACATTTTCTGAGTGTGTAGGTATAGCTATGTATGTACAACACGAGAGGGATATCAAATATCAATATTATTAGTTAAAATGCATTGGCGAATGTAATGTAAAATATTGTACAAAGGCCTTTAACGTATACTTATAGTTAGTGACTGTGCAGAGTACACTTCTGAGTAAAGTGAATGTTGTTGTTAATTTAAAGTTGATGTGAATAGTTTCACCGCTGATTAGATGATGTCAAGTCAATCATAACTAATGCATGGATATTGGATATACAAATTATATAAAGGCTCATGTTAGATTGATTACTTAAGGTAAGTATTATGTAGTGCTGCATCTCAGCGTATGTATAAATGATGTGTTTGTGTATTTATATGTATGTGTATAAGCATTAGGTACATGCTGTACATACACGCATGCATAGAGGCAGCAAATAGCAGGAGCAGAAAGCAAAGAAAGCAGGTTGAAGAACATTTGGATCATACAAGACATTAGTTATAATATGCGTTCATAACATATGCATTACAAGAGTACATTATACAGATACAACTCGTTGAATAAATAAATTGACGTGTTTTGTTTTAATTTGTCGAGTTGCTCATATACCTGCTAATTTAGTGAAATTTAGACGAGAGGAAAATGGAGTGGAATGGCTCGAGGTTTTATTTAATTGTGAAGTGAAGTAATGAGAGATTGGATTGGATGGGAAATCTAATGTTCATGATCACATTAGATCAGAAGAGTGGACGAACTGAACTAATCATCACAATGGAGCTGGATGAGTGACTCGGCTCAGAGCAAGCAGCACAGATTTTTTCTTAATTTTTGCTTCGAGTTTGTTGGAAACATTCACAAGTTAATGATGCAGGAAGAGGGATTTATTTTGCAGGAAGGCAAAGGCTGTACTCTTGCTCTCTATCTATGTGTACAGGCTATGCAGATACTATTCTATGTGATTCATGTACACACACATATACACTTACAAGTTGCTTTACTCAACCATATTATCCGTGTGTACTCACACTGCATACACACACTCGGATTGGATATTATGATCAGATGAGAGTAATGCTTGCTGCTCCTGCTATGCTGGCCTGCCTGGTTCTATAGTAACTCTAACTCCAACACTGTAGAGTTGAGTGAGATCCCCTCCAGCCCGAATCTAATCAGTAGAAATGAAATTTCAGAGGGATCCCAAAGTGTAGATTTACCACCATGCACATTACATTATCAGAGTCAGAGTTGGATTGGAATCGGAATGAAATACAAGACTGAACTCTGAGTAGTATACATACTACATAATATATCCCACTCAGCAATATAGTTGTAGAATATATTAGTAAATATAAAACATATACTTAGGTAGGTATAGACATATTATGGATACTCAAGTATGTACAAGGTTTTAGTAGTAGCCAGGGGTATGTATAACTATATGCTGAAGTTGAGCATGAGTTTAGTAGTAGTACTAGTTGAGTGGAGAGTAGTTAGTATTAGTGCGAGAGATGTATTTAGGTGTAACCGACTAGAGCAAGTGCTTTGCCTAAGTACTTTTAACACAACTAAGTCAGATTACATTGCACCCATGCCTATGGCCAATTTCGGATTGATGCGACTATGCATGTATTTATATTATTATGTAGTAGTACAGATACAGTGTTTGTTGCGCTGCATTGCCCTGCCAGAGACAGAGAGAGATGAGGAGATGGATGACTGAGTAGATGGATGGATCTCCACATTTGATTCATTGGAATATTTTCGAGTAGGAAACATTACATTAGCTTTCTATTATTATTACGTTCCGTTGCGATGCTTCTCTCTCTCTCTAAAAGGGATACACCAGTTGTATCTATGTATACACTATGTAGTGTTGTACTTACATAATAATATTATATACACTTGACTTTATGTCTGCATGTAAACATAAAACATGATATAAGTTAGCAGCCCTTCTTCTAAAGATACACTTACACATGCATCGAGATATTATTTTGTACCGGTGTAGAAAATATATGGGAGTATGATGTATAAAGTATAGAGTTCTAGACACTCACTCAACGCCATTCATTCCTGAAGCATTTTTGCCATTGCGCTGGCTCAAATGCACTTGTGCTGTATGGCTATGATAGGAAAATTCTGTGATATTAAAACGAATTAGAAAACATGGGGGATGATTTGATGAGATGTGATCATAGCTGGGCGCATCTGCCGAACTCAACTCACTCAAACTCAAATTTGTGCATGGAGAATAAACTCAACTCGAACTC
>JAQFYB010002195.1:0-26224 GCA_034694085.1 Pogonognathellus longicornis | reverse complement strand
ATTATTATTATTATTATTATTATTATTATTATTATTATTATTATTACTATTATTATTGTTATTATTAGTATATGGATATATCCACAGAGTGAAACTTGTGGAGTTGAAACTGTGTGCATCTCTGCGTGTAGGTACCTACGTTGTATGATTTGAGATATAGCTGTAGGTTCAATGTTCATTATTATTTACAATATTGCATTTTACACGCTATGTCTTCATTTCTACGGGCAGCACGTTGTAGAACATAAATGAAGATATTGAGGAGAGATTTAGTTTTGATTTGATTTGATGGGTAGATATGGTTTATGGCTGCTGGGATGTGTAAGAATGGTTTATTATTTATTATGACGAACTATCTATACCTAGGTACTCGCATTGTTCTATAGTGTGTTTTATCTATAGAGGAAAGTAATATATGTACTTATTAACATAATACAACTATTTATTTGTACACAGTGATACAAAAACTGGTATTGTAGTGTTTTCTTGTTAAGGAAGAAGAGTCGAGAAAGCCGAATAATTCATGTGTGCATCTGTGCGTTATTATAACAAGATATTAGCATTAGGTATTGTATTAGTTATACGATTGCAGACCTAGCACATTATTTTGTATTGTATATTCGTGTATAAGGTACCTGACTAGGTACTAGGTATACGTATTGTTATTATTATTGCTTACTTACTTACTTCTCACAGAGATGTTATGTTGGTCGGTTTGAGCTGTTTGCTAAATCCCATGCTGGCTGCTCCCTCCAAGCTATTTGTATCACTCATTCTTCACTTTAGTGTTTCACAGCACGGCAGGTAAACTCCAAGGCAAGATAAGCGCACTACATGTGTGCTCTCATACCTATATCTATATTTTACACACAACCTACCTATGCACATGAATCTGCTATTTTTTTCTACTTTTTAATGGATATCCCATCAACTGTCTATTATCATCACCACCAGTAAGTATTGCATTATAATATTGTGTTTTAACACGGAGGTATGTATGCATATTATATATTTGAAGTGTGTAGTGTCATAAATAATATGGCTATGGAAGAATGTGTATTTCATATGAAGAGGTAAAGGTAATAGGTCCGGTGCATGAGATTTAAGCGAAAGAAGCGGTTTTCATGAAGAATTAATTATTGTGCGTTAGCTGGAAACCCATAAGTCTTCCCGAAGTTATTACTGCGTTTAAGAGTTGTAGGTGAGTTAGCCTACAAAATATTAAATACCTCCAGACAACTATTTACTACAACTACCACCTTTGCAAATGCACAGAAGAAACTCTGGTGTTCAGAATTTAGATTGTGTATGTAAAATGTTATGCAAGGTGCATTCAACTGTGTATAATGCCTTTGCCATGCTTTGCTTGCTATGCAGATATGATTTTTTTTACAGTAGAAGAAGATATTATAGTTTTTGTAGCTAGTGTTTACGCACATTGTGTTGAATGTGTTTACAAGGTACATGTGTCGAATGTTGGTTAGACTTGAATTTATAACAAATCATGGATATATACAAGACGAGTCTCTCACTGTTTTTAAAACTAGACTAAACTAGGTTTTGAAACCATTCATTCATTCCTTTTACTTAGAGTGTACTGTGATAGTGGCCACTTATATCCATTCAAGTTAATAACTCTCCCGACCTCTGTGTAAGACAATACTTAATAGGAGCAATAATGCATGAGCCTTGATTATTATTATGAGAAAAGAAACCCTAAGCGTTGTGTTAGGTTGGTTTAAAATTTCTTAATGTTGATTGCTGGCAATGTTATTCTAGTTGTGTGGTTTGTATATTTTTAGTGGGTTTTTATAATGGGTTTTGGTTGTGAATCGTATCCATTTGGCTACATAGATTAGAGAATGTAGACTGTAGAAAGTGTAGCAGGTATAATATATTAGTACATTTGAAGCAAGGGATTATCAAGTGGTTCATCTCATCTCCGATCCTATCATTATCGAGTAAGTACTCATTAAGAGATTTCCATGATAACAAGATTGAACACAACACTCTATGAGTGAACTTCTTCTTCGTGTGTGTATTTATTTTATTCACAGCTTTCTCAGTTTGTTGTTTGACACCTCACATTTAGTTCTGGTTTCAATTTCTGTCAGAATTTAAAGAAACCTCATGAGAAGGAGTAAAGGTTACAAGCTATAAAGTAATTTGAGAAATACTTGTAGAATTTGTTATCATGACTGGGTTGATAGTTATAGTTGTATGTACATGTAAAAGTGAAATTAGGTTCATTTGAAATTTTTACGGCACAGTTATTGTAAGTTATGTGTAGCAAGTACAGGAATGAATGAGAGATGATGATAACACAGTTCTGTGACTTTTCATTTCACTATTACCTTCAGTATAATACACAGCGAGTGTGAATGGAAAGGATACCTGGGATAAAACGGATGAACTATGTGCAATCTCTGTGTGGGATTTATTGTAATTAGCGGTGAATAGCCTCTTAATTAAGAAATGAATACAAAGGAAATTAGATTTTGACAGAGAGAGAAACACAGTAGGAAACATATAGGCAATGGAAATGCACAAACACAATAAAACCAACCGGTATGCACAATTACAGTAGTAATACGTAGTGGTAGTCTAGTAGTACTAGTGTAATATACTTACATAGACTTGGATGATGCATGTCAACTTGTAGTTTACCGTAGAATGCAAATGCAGTGAGCAAACATTGGGTAGTAAATGTGAAAAAAGCATAAGTTGAATTAAAATTCCATGTAGGTAGGAAGGTGGTGGAATATTAGGCATAGTTGGCATAGCAAGACTAGACCGGTAGTCGTGGCAAGTCAAGTTCACTCATAATATTGTCAGTCAGTTGAACTAACGCGAAAAAAGGGTTAGAATGTGTGCGGATGAATTGAATGTTTCGGAAGGAAGCTGGTAAATAATATGAAATTATTATAAAATGCGTATTCACTATCCGTGTTTGGGAAAACACTCACCAAGAACACACAGCACAACATTTGAGTTCAGACGTGGATGCTGAGTGAACAAATATTTTAAATTACACACAGACACGTATTATATTATGGGTTGTGTGCAGTAAATGGTTGGGTTTGCATTTGACAAGCAACCTTTACAATATCGAGTTTGTTACTTACTACGTGGCTGGCTACTACCTGTACTAAATGCCCCATGCTGTAGTGCATATAATGTATTAGGTAGTCATTATAAAGGGTAATGAAGAAGGAGTGCTAAAAAGTTGAACTTACAAACAATAATTACCATCAGTAGAAAAATTCTACGGGATGCCCGCATCATGTTTACTAAACATGCACTACACAATTATTGCCAATGAAATCAGCGAGCACCACCAACCACTGCAAAATAAAAGATGGACTGATGATTCTAATCGCTCATCCATTTACTAATGTTTTATAATTTAGGTGTAATATCGGGTCCCGAAACTATGTGTCGAGATAACATTACAATTACTGTGCTTATGACTGTAATATTACACTCTTAGAAAGTATTATAGTAATACTACAACATGCAACGCAGCATCTACTACCAAACCAAGTACCTGCACAAAACAAAAGAAACGAGCTTTGGTGCATTTTTTTTTAATTCTTAGCCAATTTGAGGTAATAAAGTAAATAAATCAAGGATGAGTTCAACTACAGAGCATTTAATATTACGTGCCAAATAATTGAACTACCGTGCTACGTGTTTTGTATTTATATGAGCAAACACACAATTAATTACCAATGGAAAGGCAGAATTGAGTAAACGAAAATTACATTTTTGTTGTTATTCATGGGAATTGAAGTGAATTCATGTTGCTTGTATAATATCATATCTGATCCGTATGAATGAGTTGCACTAACATTGAACATCACAAGGGAATGAATGGCCATGCCATACAGAGATGGACAACGAGATGCTGTGTAGATTCTCATGTTGAATTGAATTGCAATAGTTGTATGTACTGTTTCGCTAATAAATAAAATAATTTTATAGCAGATGCATCATGTGTTTGTATTATTAGCACAAAACAAGGTAGATGAATGCAGATAGCTTAAAATATTGCTGTTAGCAAATACTCGAGAGATGTTTAGTATTTTGGCGTTGTATTAGTATTCTTGTTGAGTGGAGCTGCTTAGGCACGCTAGGACTGAGATGATATGGTGAGACGAGTCGAGAGTTTCAGAGAGAGCTCTATCATACATACCATACAGATAGTACAGCATAACAGAGCATAGCATAACATAACACATAATGAACTGAATTTTGACGAAAACTCTTCAACTAAAACTCTCAATGTAAAAAAGGAGCATAATATGATGCGATAGGCAATTTACGGCTTTTAGTTCTTCCTATTGTATGATTTGTATGGCAGGATCCTAATTCTAACTTGTAAATGAATGTATGTATTTGGTAGGTATAGTGTTCGTATGTATGTCCTCGTAAAAGAATGTGTGTGCATGCATGCACTTTGTATGGACATTGATACTAATATTCTTGTTGTATAAGTATCAACTCAAGCAAACAGAGTGTGGTAGTTTGTTGTATCTGTGTAATATTAGTAGTAGTGTACAGTATTCTGACTAATATCAAATAACAGAATTCTTTTGAATCGCCAGCAATTCATAATTCAGATAAAAACTTGTCTACATGCATATTGTAGCTGTATGGGAGTGGAAAACTATACACTAACTACTAAACACATGCCAAGAGAGCAATGATTCGAGTTTAGTTACAAAAGATGCAATAACTGCTCATGTCCGATCATTTAGATAGATTATGGATTTTATGGATCGATCCCTATGTAACTATTTTTTTACTCGTGCATTTCTGCACTTGACTTCACTTGGCTCATCATCTTTATCTTTCCTTTCCATCATCGTTCATACAACTAAAATACACAAACATCATTCCATCCAAAACCACACACACACACGGGAAACTAAAGAAACCACACTAAGACTTGCCGCACAAGCAAAAAGTAAACAGTGTAATGTACATTATTATTATTTGTACTACATGATACAAGGTAGGCATGCTAGGTATAAATAAGTATACACCTATGTACATTATACGTGCAATACCTTTAACAAATAGAATACAACTCCAAAGGTCATGAAAAGATGTGCATACAAAAAGCTCATAGTAAATACCTCTAGGTATATATTCACATAAGTACAATACCGTGCTACTGTAACTAATGTACAATTCTTCTCTATGTATAATAGCATGCATGCGATATGGAAATGTAATATGGAGTGTAGCATCTCTAGTGCATACGTGAATAAACAAAGTGTTCAGGTAGTGATAGTCATGTCATGACGCTTCTATTCATTTGTTTAATTGAAACGACACACAGAAACATCTAGTCGGAAATAGCTTGCAAAGCAACAGAAATATTTACAACAAACTTTACGTTATTGTCCGGTTGCATTGGAATTGTGTAATAATATTATTATGTTATAATCATCACATCATCTGAATCAACATCCACCACGTACTAAATAGCACACTATTCTGGATATTATATCTCTGTTTGAGTATCATCTGATGTATGTGCATGCACACTATGCAGCAGGAGTGCAATTGGTGTGTGGTGCTGTTGAGGACGATGAGACTGGGATGCTGATGATGTACGTGAACACGTATGCATATTGTTAGTGTTTAATGCAAACAGGCGTGCATGCAGTTAAGTCGTTATCTGCTGCCATTATGTACTTTTATGCATTTCAATTTCAAACAACAACTATCCCACTAGTGTTGCTCTCAGGGCTACTGATTGCATGTGCATTTGAATTCAGCATTTGTCAGACTTTCTTGACTACTGGTGCCATTTGCTTGTTTATTTATATAGAAATGTTATTATTGTTATTGTATTTTATTATGGAAATGGATAGATGATGGAGGGCTGGTGAGAGACAACAGTAGTAGTAGGAGTACAAGTGTGAGGGAGCGAGAGAGACTCTTGTGTTACGTTGTTCAGAGGATATATAGCATTGATAGCATACTTTGCCTTTGGTAACTTTAGCTTGGGGTCATTTCTCTCAGGGCTTTGAACCTCTATCTTCAATACCACCACCACACTATAATATACTCTGCACTACAACCATTGCGAAAACTCGCACACAAGAAATAATAATATACAACTGTGTTCTCTGTACACGTACACACATACAATACACATACTACAAACACACGGCTCTTCTTATGTTCTAGCATATGGAGATCCACGAACCAAGATATCTCTATGGATCTTAGTTTCAAACTTTATTACTTGTGCATATTATTGCAAACCTACTAGCATCATGTATTCTATTACTTATTATCGGCTACTTAGAAAAACCATGCACTTGTATCAGCTACACACTTATAGACACACATTTTATTATGCTTTTTATATTTTTATTTCCTCTATTGTTGCACCCTCTCATCTTTAGTTCCACACTATATTTATAATGGCCATGTGCACAACCAGGCATCTTTAATGTCCTGAAAATTTTGCACACTTCAATCATTTTTAAATCTTGGTATAGCTAATGAGTACTTTGCAAAACCGAACTTGATGTGTACTGTATATATGTAGCTATAGCATTTCGTCATGTTTCTTGTAGATTACCCTACTTTGGTTTGGTTTCAAGACAAAAATATCATTAGCTAAAAAATTAGATTCAGTTTACAAATTTTGTGGGTATTTTTTAAAGCTTGGTCTGTGTTAATGTGTTGCGACAAAGGTGTATACATTATATAGGGTTGATGATATTAAAATTTGAAAGGATGAGTAAGTTTTTAAACGGCTGGGATTGTAATAGGGCTGAAAGAAACGCTCCTTTTAAATAAGAAGGTAGTCTAGTACCTACCTATCTACTTACTTATGTATTTAGTAGCAACAGCATCCCACCAGCTACATTTACGTATGATTAAAGAGTAGGTACTAAATATGCCGTGTGGGATCTGTGTTCAGTGATGTTGTTGGGAGTAATAGCGAGTAGTTATAAAATTGTACATTGTTCATTGGAATCATATCGTATTATGCAGCCAATCATTATCATACATTATATACGTATTTTATTACATTAAGCATTAGCCATGATGTGAGTGAGACGACAGAGCAAAGAACACCGCAGTGGAATATTCTAACTTGACTATTCACATTCAGACTCCAAACATCTCCTTCTTTGTGAAGTTCCCAATGTCTTGGCTGTTTGAGTATTCATATGTGGCAATGAGATTTGATCCTCTATTGCAATATGCAATGGCAGAGTTTAAACTTCTGTGTGTGACGTGAAATATTTTGATTTACAGCTGAGAACTGGGAGAGGCGGTATACACTGCACTACACTCTAGGTACAGTAGGTACCTGTTTTCCTTATGGACGGGTGTGTGATAGAGATTTCATAAAAGAAAACATTCGTTTAATTTATAGACGACGATGTTCTATGATGAAAGCATTTTATTTTTGCAAGAAGAGATTCAATAAATGAGATTTTACACTTGCCTTAGAGCTATAGCAAGGCTTCGTTAGTAAAGTAAGAGCAAGTACTTAGCAGTAAAACACTATGTATTTTATATATGTAAAGTTGATAGTGTTATGACGTTATTGAAGGTATAAGGCCCCCAAGTTCAGTCACAGCAGAGTGTTCATGTATATATATGTAGTACATCATCTTTTAGTGTTGCTCTCATGCATTTCAAATTTCAATGGCAATAAATGACTAACCGATACACAATTTTCTTGATTTGTCCATCTGCGATGCGTACTCGAGAACTTTTCTTGAGCAATCATCGTCTTCAGCAATCCATATCTTGTCAGTTTAGAAAACAATGCAGTAAATGAGAATTCATAGTAGAAGCGATCACGATCTTATCATATCACATTGAATCGCCATCCTCAATCCTTCGTTGTAGTATCAGGAGCTTGATCACCTGCCAGAACCGACAGAAACGGAAAATAAGACGAGGAGGAGGTTAAATTTCCGTTTTACCTTTCTTCTTCACGTTTATCACCTTTTGGATTTTTACATGGAATTGTATCACATCCCATCCCGTAGTTTAAACGTCAGGTCCAGTTTAGAACGATGAGAATAACAACAGATGATATTCTAAAGAACTTGAAGATTTCCTTCTCTCCAACTATTTCAAGGCTTCCGTCTGTTCCTTTGTGCTTCATCGTTTGTTGTGGTTTGGCCATTTTTGCGATGAACACGGATATATTATGTGTACACCCTCTCCTCAAATATACCTCATTCTCACAGCTCAGTTATGACAACATTCCTTTTTCGTCTCACTTCCCTTCCTATACAATACATACACCACACCACATTTTATAGACGTCTCATATTAGCTTTTTGCTATAAAACTCACAGCACGAGTTACAATAATGTCTTAGAAAAGTATTTTTATTTACTACGTAATAACAACTACCAAACTGTCATCCTACTTAACAGAGTTCCAATTTTATCAGCCACTCCTCACAATACACAGCAATCTTAAATGTATTCGATGTTTTACTCAAGAAATGCCAACAATTCCCTATATCGCATACACATATAATACACAAACAATATGTCAGAGGTATATCAGAAGAAAAATAGTCGTAGTGACTCAGATAAGCAAATAGAAAATAAGTAGCGCTATACAAACAATTCTATACCCCAAATACTTCACTTTACTGGCTATAAAATCCCTTAAATTCAGTCCGCATTGAACTAAGACAAACGTCGGATTACAATATTAGTGCGAGAGTATACCTTGTGCGTAAAATATTCATTTTAGTAATTCCTTATGGTAGCATTGCATATACCCGAAGCACACTTATACTATTGGCAGTAGTGTGGTGTTTAGTGCACGGTGTGCGAACCATGGAGAAGAATGGATAATCGAAGAAGAATTCTCCATAGGATTCTCTAAGCCATATATAACCCTACGGTTTGGTATGCTAAATGACTTTGTGAATTGTGAACGTGGATGAATGCATAGAAGAACTACTACTACTGTTCTTCTGTACTCCATATATACTAAATGTAAGTAGTAGTTATAATATGCTTCTGCAATGCAATCCAATAAGTTTCGCGTACAATAATGCATTCATATAATTCTCAATAGAAAATGGTATATAGGTAGCAGTCGAATTTGGTTGGATTGGAGCGAGTGAGCGTGAGTCGGAGTATATATTATAAGATTCTCAAGAGAGCAAAGTCAAAAGCAAAGCGAGTAACACGGAGAGAATACTCGAACGAGTAAAAGACTGACGACGACGTTGTTGTTCTGAGTTCTGAGGGTAGAGGTTCATGCACGAGCACGAAGCTCTCCCTCCAACCTCCAACCAAAAGCCAGTCTCACTTTAAAACTTCTCTCTCTCTCAGCACATCACACCGCCTGAGTCGTAGTAGTTGTAATATTCCTTGCACTATTCCTCTACTACAAGTGCAAGTCTGCTAGTAGTAGAATGTAGATATAATACAAAGCCTTAAAGCTGTGGAACATTAGTACATGAGCTGTGTGTTTGGCAAGAGCGAAATAGTCACAAGAAAATCCAGCCAAGTCACCACACTCTTCTCCTTCTACTTTTCCACCATTCTGCTCGATCACATCACACCGTCAGTCACCAACAACAACCACCTCGTCTTCTGTATTCTTCCTTCATGTAAAACTCTGCTCTGCAGTTTGCTCAACTCAAGACTCCTGCTATAACACAACAGCAGCATGCAATTGACGAGAGACTACTAACACTACTACTATTGTACTTGCATTGTGAATTGTAGTTTTTCATGAGTTGGTTCAGAGTTGGTAGTAGTATGCGAGTAGATTGCTCTAGGAGAGTGTGGTTGTATGTACGAAACGTAGACATAATGCTAAGTGTAGTATTGGTGTGGTGATAGGATTCTACAATGAGTGTGCATCTCGCTCAGAAAAAGAACAGTTGAATCACTCTCTCACAACGTACACATATACATACACATATGCACACAACACATGATACTTGCCGTCTGCATGCTCTTTACTACATTAACTATGAGTACAACTCCAATGACTAACTAACAATGTACAAACTTTGATACGATGATACGAACGACACATAGTACATGCATGATACATACATACATACATACATACATACATACATAGATACAATACATAGGACGAAAATCGAGCAAATACACAAGAGCTCTGCACATATTCGTTCAGTAGTGCTCAAGAGCTGGTTGCAATCAGTCGTGTAATTTCTTTAGTAGTCTGATCTATCTGGACCACACCTTTGCCCATTCACTTACTACTAGCACACCAGTACATTATACCTTCCTTTTTATTCCTTTTACCCGTCTCTTGTATCTATTCACACAAGAGAGTATAAATTGGACAAGAAGGAAAAGCTGTGGTATAAGTTTTGCTGTTATTGCACAACTACATACATACATACATACATACATAGAGGCAGATACAACAAAGCGAGAAAAGATTAAAAGGAAAAGATCGGATCATCTCATCTCATATTTAATAGTTTATAATAGCGTTGGTTGGAGGTTCTGTAGGAGATGTTTGATACACCCGAGTAGCCTGGTTGAAAAAGGGTTTTTCTAACATACGCCTTGCGAGAGCCAAATTCGGTGACCACAAGCACAACAGGAAGAGAATAATATTCACATCACAACCACAGGGCACACACATTATATCCCAAGCACAATATCCAACCCAATCCACACCACACAACACACACAGACTTTACCTGCCTCATAGACAGACACATAGTAGATTCAACATTCAACTCAACCTTATTCCTCCTCATCGTCTCAGTGGCACTGGCACTACTAGTCTCTGAGTTGGTATTGGTATTGGGATACACGAGCAGTGTCTGTGGTAGTGGCCGTAGCAGTTGCAACTTGCCAGTTGTATGGTGACTGTACACCAAGAGCTAATACATACGTGCAAGTACATAGAAATACCAGTCGTCTCCCTTGTTATACTCACTGTTGTCAAACGTGACTTGATATACCTACTCTCCTCCTCATACATTAGCAGCATACTCACATAACATATATACACCACAGTCCCTACTCACACTCAGGCCCGATCCGAATTTGGACCTGCTGTTCATTTCAGCTCACACAGCTCAGTTCACTCAGTCGCAATTGAGAATCCAACCAGAGAGCTTTTCATTATTTGGTCCTCTTCTTCCCTGTCGTCCTCCGTCCGACACTTCCAACACTCACACATACTTTCTTCACGTCCAGTTCATATACCACACCAGCTTTTTCTCTCTTGTCCAATATATACCTTTAACGACCATTTGTTTTTTGTGGTGAAAGTCTCTGCTGGTTTTCTATATATTTTGCTAAAACAATCCTCGGACTTCCACATACAAATCCAACACTCACACGTATAGTACTCTATATGCTGCTGGATTTTTCCTCGGCTCCTATATTACATTCAACTTGAACGTTGTTCCATAGCGTGACAAACTAAACTCGCTCACGAGACTCTTTGCTAGCTTGCACACGGTTCTACGGACGATCTGATCTCTTTATCACAAACTGTGCACTTTCCACTGTGTTCTCAACTGTTACCTTCCCGTTCAGAGCTGTTAGACCCAAACTAGAAATTTTTGATAGCATCGTCAAGCGTCTCCGTCTATTTAACGTATCGTAACCGAAAAACTAATCACACATCAACAATGAATAACAGGAGGTTTGTATTTTCCATTTTCTCTTATGTGTCCTTATATATAAATTTATTTCAAGTGCTAGGAATTTAAAGTAAGTAAAAGCATAGTTTATAATGTATTTTATATTGGTGTGTATATTCAATATTGTACTGCAAAGGATATATTGTGTGAGTATGGTATGTATATACTATTGGTATTTATTGTCGCTTTGAAAGAAAAACATTCTATTCATTAAATTTATCTAGCACCACGTACAACAGTATAATATAGAGAGATTATTTTATAGTATGTATGCAGATGTAGGTATAGGTGGTATATAGTTGTGTGAGAAATGTGTGGTATATTAGCCCGAAAGCTGTGTAAGTGGAGCGTGTGGGAGTGTTGGCGTATAAGTTATGCACATAATGGGGAAAAGAAGTAAAACAACACCGCGTGGGCTAAAGCAAAGCTTTAGAAACTATTATTAGACACAATATCATAAATTACCGAGGATTTCTCTTAGGCTACTTTAAGTTACTTTCCTCTCCTTCATGAGGCTCCATGTCTCCCTGTATAGAACTAATGTTCTTCGGAAGCAGTTCTAGCCGTTTTGTGTTTTTCTAGTTAAGTTCTAAGTTGCACTTTACT
The DNA here is from genome assembly GCA_034694085.1 of Pogonognathellus longicornis. Taxonomy (NCBI): domain Eukaryota; kingdom Metazoa; phylum Arthropoda; class Collembola; order Entomobryomorpha; family Tomoceridae; genus Pogonognathellus; species Pogonognathellus longicornis. Next base: position 13,950 of record JAQFYB010002195.1, on the reverse strand, counting down.
TTCTACATTTGAGTGGTTGTATGTCTGGCCCAAACTCCCACTGCTCCCGTACTTTTTCACATGTTAAACTTTTTCTGTTACATCATTCATGGAAACTAGCTACTAGTCCTATTATGTAAGACAGTGGTAGGAAACAGGTCTGGAATTGTAGATTTCTATTGCATTCACACCATACATGCATGTAGGTACATCGGTGTATGGATTCTTTCATTTCTTTCTAATATAGCTGTAGAAAGAGCTAATATTTAAACATACGAATGCTAACATGCAGACATGCACCCGGCAGATGTACTTACTCTTTCTATGATATTATTATTTCCGTACGGATTTCGGTATTTCCTTCTTCGGCCACTGTGCTATGTGATGCTTTTCTGCGGCTGGTGTACTTTCTACCCTCTGACTGTCTCGTCGCCGTCGTCGTCGTCATCCCTTCTTGCCTTTATTTTATTTTATTTCACTTTCCCTTCCAGTCCCGGTCTTCTTCAACTCTCTGCTTTCCTTTGCATTGACTCACTCTTTTCAACGTCCTACTCGTCTATTTGCCCACTATTTGTGTAAGAATGAAAGAAACATAGAGAAAAGTGACTAGGTAGGGTATATATACATACTACTGTATAAATGTAGACAGTATACAGTTCGAGTGTCATTCTGCTGCCTTCGTTTGGGATTCTTTCCACTCAACTCACTCAGGTCTACAAATTAAATGAAATGCGATGAGGGGAAGTATTATAGTATGAAGGAAAAAAGATAGCAAAAACATAGGGGGAAAGACGGTTACACAAGCCATGGTTCTGACTAAGAATGCCAGAAACCACCTAGGTAAGCAGACTGTCAGTGAAGAAATATCAAAAGAATAATAAAGGAAAAAGAAAGCTAAATAAGCAGAAATCTCATTCAACCCCAAGTGGAAAAAGCACTAATTAGTTTTTATATTGGATTTAGAGGTTGTCTCTGTCTACGTACACAGACAGACCCACAGCATATTGTGCACAACGCTTGTAAAGACTATCAATATAGCAAATGACGCAAATAATCCTTTTGTACACACAGTGCAAAGTACACGGTGTACAAGAGATATTTGTCTTATTGTGATTGTTATCGTGACTGGCATTCTGTGTTCGTCTGAAACATTTTTCCTGCCTACTACTTTTAGACTTGGAGTCATTAAAGTGCAGCTAGTGCAAACTGAACTAACTAACGGTTTTGTGCAACACACTATGAGTTTCTATAATAGTATGACAAATAATAGCAGGGTTTCTCTCTGATGACGAAATCCACGTTTTACTTATTGCTTGTGGCACTTTAGAGATTTAAGCACCCGGGGCTCACTCCCGTTAACTCTATATACTGTACACTACTGCGTTACTTTACTGTGTACGGTGCACATGCAATTTGCCATGTCATACCAAACCAACATGCCAAAGTAAATGCAGTAAGGACTCTGAGGTTGCAATTGAGCTGGGATGTATGTATCTATAGTATCTGTCTGTAGAAATGATGAAATTGCATACATTGCATTCTTATTTCGTAGATGGCTAAAGTTAAAACCCAGGCGAGTTCACTGTTCAGCCTACAAGAAGATATTCATCAGCACACCAGATTGATAGGATAAAAGTCTTGGAAATATTTAGTTGAATACTCGTAGCCCATACATACACAAATACTACAATACAATACAAACTATACAACGTGTACTCTTTCTACACACTACATACTTTATTCGTCCTATCCCTATCTCATGACTGTCTCTATAATGTGTGCATGTAGTACACTATTATACTACAGAGCTAATCATGTCCATATACTACCACAGCATACAGCCACGTTCTTACATTCTATTACAAATGATATAGAAGTGTAGCGAAGTTATTGGCTGCTCCCCCTCCTCTTTCTCTCTCTCGTCTTCGACACACTACACAACTCAGTTAGTTCAGTCGCCTCCAAAAAGAATACAAAGAAAACGTTCAATAGATACAGAGAGAGATAGTAGGATCGCCTTGACTAGGTAGTCAATTCAACCCATACTGCTATACGTATAATCCACACAACTATTCTGAACAAAGTATATTAGTTCTTCTGTGTAATGTTTGTCTGTCTTGTCTATCCAATATCCGAGCAGAGCATTTGAGTCGGATGGAAAGCCCTGTTTATTGGATTAAGTGGGATCTTATGTCGTCGTGTCCTTGCATTGCATCGTTGTTGTCCAGAGCTGACTCGCCAGTCAAATCTTCTTTCTGTCCAGTTCGCCATATATGGACGACCCCATATATATATATATAATACTCTCAGTCAGACAGATACCTCACCACGGCATGGAAAATAGAATCGCCATCTATTTATACATAATGTATGACATTATCTTTGTTTCCGAAATGGGTGCTTAGTCTTGTCTTGTCGTAAACAACGACGTGTATATGCATTTGACGACTTTCCCTCTCCTTATTTCATTACAGGCATTTACGTAGTTCCACACAACTCAGGGCAATGCATTCACAGAGGGTGAACTCCTTGCTAGACAAATACTTTACATTACAGTAGAAGTATTAGAAGTGTATTACAGCTCAACTTGGTAGTAGGGCTGTATTCTACTGTAAAGTAGTCTAGTAGTGTATACATAAAGTAATACAACGCCTAGTTGGTCGCTGCATAAAAGATTATAGTGTTCTTCTTTTTGTTGTATGTACTCCTAGAGTAAAATGCATACGGGTGGATAGGAGAGATACAGATAGAGTAAAGTAAGGAAAATTGCTAAGTCCAGTCCTGTGTTTGCTCATCGGAAAAGCAATGCACGCAGACAGTGAGTGGGTGGTGGATTGAACGAGGATGAGTTGGAACGTGAATAAACTGTCAAAATCTTTGATCCAATCGGCAATCTTCTAAAAGTCTATTGTAGTAGTTTTCAACTACCAGTTCTCATCAGTACAGGGCTACTACATAGTCGTTACATAAATCAGCAGTGATTGGTACACAGTGATCGGTGAGGTAGGTAAAGTGCTCCATGTTGTGTTAGCAATCAAATGACGGAAATCAAAATTAGATCTAGCCATGATGCGACTTGAGGTAGTTAGAAATATAAAATGTAGTTTAATATGTTGTGTAATATTGTAGCTGGCATTATTGTAAGCTTAATTGTAATCGTATGTCATAAATCATAAAACATGATGTATCGTAAGGGATGAAAGGAGAGCAAGAAAGAAAATTATTCTTGCACTCCTTAATGTGTATGTAGCGTTGCTGAACACTTTTTTAGATACATTGGTGATGTGGTATAGAGTTGAAGTAAGTAGTTGCTTTGATCGATCTGTTTATTTATTACAAGGGAGGGTTACTCTCCAGTTGTGTGATTCATTCGAAAACGGATTTATTTATGACCTGTATATATATAGGGTTAGATTCGCCATGGATTTTTGTCTCTTCGGTTTTCATATGCATGATGGAGTACACGGAAGATGTACGTTCAGTGCTTACATTGTAAGTGTGCGACATGCTGTGAAATGAGATTACATCAATTCGATAAGTGAAAAGTTTTTCATGAAGATACGACACAACGGTTCACAATAACACAATGACAACACTCATCTTTTCCGATAAATTGTGCTAAAGGCAAAAGAAAACTGTCGCCAAAGCTTTTCTTTGATGTAGACATTTTCTTTTAAGTTAGTAATGCAGAAGGCAAATAGGATTTCAGAAAAACACTACTCGAAGAATCTCTAAGTTGTATATGTCTCATGAATGTAAGTCGACAAAATCATTCTGTTGGAAATTATTGTATTGTACATAAGTGCAATCCTATTAAGGAATAAACATAATATGTTCTTTCCGTTCTAAACATAATGTCGTCGTACAAAAGCAGAAATTTCACCTTCAACATTTACTTAGCAGAATAGTGTTATTTAATTGGTTCATGCTAAAACACATTTAGTTTCAGTCAGTGTTCGTTTCCAAGGCCTAAGTAAATGAAATGACTAAAGAGATGGGTACCTAGAGACGTATAAGGACAAAGAAGTATTTCTAGTACACATGAACAAATTTATTATTATAATTGTTCTGGCATACTAATGTGATGGTATATTGCTCCCATGAAAGGAAGCATAACACATAAAGACCAAAGACGTAGTAAAAGCAAAATCTTCTTACTTTCCTCGATTCAATCACATTAAGTCAATTGAAAGCAAAAAGACTTAACGTCATATCGTTTTCAGTGCTACTTAGAGAAGTTTAGTAACATAATCTCATTCTATCTACCATATTTCTACCCATATGTACATGTACCTATACTGTACAAAAAAGAGACATAATCGTATGTGTACAACACTTTTCTCCATTCAACTGAACATTGTAACTATATATTCAATATTGTGTATTACACTATGTTTTTGTGATAGCACATTATTTTATTGTCTAGTTAGTCTAGTAAAAATCTGCTGCTGTAGCACAAATTTCCCATCATTCTATGCCAACGTTCAAGGAATCATGGTTCTGTGAACAAATAAATTGCAATGCATGGAATTGATGAAATACAGATCACATGAGAGTTAAACCTTGTAGCTTGTGATTAAACTATTCGTTCGTCTAGATTGTAATAATATTTATCCGTAGTACAACTGCCAACGATGCGGAAGTAGCAAAGCAGCAATGTGTCCATGATTAACAACTAAATATATAATAAGCGCGTGTGTTTGCCATTGCCTACGCACAAGAAATGCGTACATGTTCTATGTGCACATAGTAAGCATAAAACAGCAATAAAATAGTGTATTTATGTACAGCAAGAAATATTTTACTTGGATAAATGTGCGTATAAATAATTTTAGCAATGTACGTCGTACGCGTACGGAGTATCTCTCTTTGCAGGAAAAATAGCAGAGAACGTCTCTCTATCTGTGTGTGCACCCTTTTACACACTACTCGTACATACTGGGCTCCTGCGATAAAATGGATGTATGAATCATTCTGCTCACGGACTGATGTAAAATATAAAAGGTATACATCACACACGCACCGTGCTAATCCAGTGACTATATATAGTGACGATACGCATAAACTCCACGCCTTCATATTTTATGTGCACACATTGCGATGGAGCGTTATCCAGGATGATGTACTAGTAGTATTTATTCAGAGCATGGGAGGGGAATATAAAATGATGCACTAAAGTAAACGCAGTCTTTCCGTTTAGTCACCTTGAATTTGCCTTTTATACTGTCATTGCCACATGCATTCAAACTGAGTCAAATTTTGTGACTAGTGTGTATTTTGTATGACCACTTATCTACAATTGAGATAGACAGTTTCCATTGTTCGTTGAAAATAGTGTGTGTATGTAGTTTGAATGTATGTAGTTTCGTTGTACATACTAGAGAGTGTGGATTGGAGTCTAAGACATTATGTTGTGTCTGTAGTCACATAATTTAGAGAATGGAGTAAGCGAAGGGATGGTTAAGTGAGAATGTGGAAGATGCGATATGGTTCACAAGTTTGGTTGAGTGCAGAAAGGGATTTGTTGGAGGAGAATGAGAAATATATATTTTCTGCTTGTGCCATGTCACCACTATGGATTCGATATCACGCAACATAAGCATAGCACACACAGGCAAGCCAGCACTAAACTGTCTGAGTCCCGATGTCTTATCCTCTAAGTGCAGAGTGAAGAGAGATAGTAGCAGTTTAAGTAGTTGCAGCGAATTTCGTTTCGTTGTTCGTGGCATGATATTTTATATGTAAGACTTGAGCTCAAGCCACGACTTAATACTTGTGTAAATGCACGTATAGTAGCAAACCATACCACAAAGCGAGGCTACAAACCTCGAGTGAATTGATGGTTCTGGGAAGTCTCATCCTCGTCTTATTTTCAACAGACTACACTTTTAGTCTGTTGTAGTAAAATGAAAAGCTCATTTAGATTTGTCTAGAATTGCGTAGCAGCTAAGTCGGATAAGTATTACACAGCCTTTTACGAGCATCTCTTTGTATAATATAATAAGAGTAGCTCTAAATATATGGAATATGTAATATTATTATTATCTTGTTGAGGAAGAAGCTCTTTCCATTACAAATAGCATTTCACAAAAAAGTCGGTAGTTGTAGTGTAGTGTCTCGTGGTGGGAGAACATGTAGGCAATGCACAAAGCTATAAATTCACTCAAGCTCTAAGTCGAATTTACATGAGACGTTTCATATAATGGAGTCTGGAGAGTTTTCTTGATGTTGTCGGTCTTTGGTTTAGTTGCTTGGTTGCGTATTCGCAGATTTGACTTTGAGTTGTATGTAACGAGTGTATGTATGTACATAAGGTCTTTTCCTGGAAGGAAGCATAGACATACATTTGATTTGGCCAAGTTGTAGAATGCAGTATGTTGTCAGATAAGTTCAAGTGGTCGAGTCTAGTCGAGTTTACGAGGGTTTAGCATTTTGCTCGTTGGGATTTTGTTGACTAGCAGCTTGATGCTCTTTGCAAATGTTTTCTATTACATACAAAACGACCACTACCCTATCATATTTCCTTTCATACAGATATAATGGAGCGAGTATAGTGAAGGGAATGCAATGCATGGGATGGATGGAAGGAGGGAACCCTTTAAATCACTTCCCTATAGACATCTTAGCCTTTAGATAAATACAGTCGCCTCAAATACTCAAATCATGACAGATACTATTTTCCCTATAATATACATACATCTCTCCCATACTACTACCTGCTATTACAGTATCCCTACTTATATTTATACACTTTGTGCAGCAACTGTAGGTAGGTAATGGAAGAAGACCCTTTTTAAGCGAAATGCCTGCTCTTTTAAAGAACTGTTATGTTATGTGATGTGAGGTAGGATGTTGATGTTGTTTGTGAGAACAGAGCTGGACTGCAGACTTCTTCTTCTTCTTCTGGTAGCAAACTTAAAATTGACTTTAGTTCTATCGACTTGGCTTGACTGACGATGAACATCAACTTTTGTCTGTAATTTGGCACTTCGTATTTCATTTCATGCCACGCCATGCCCATTCACCATTCCATTAGTATTTTATGTTACACACTGAATTTGAGAAGAGGAATTACAAGTTAAATGCAGGGAGTGAGTAGAGTTTAAGCTAACCTCAACTCCACGCTGCTCCTGCTAGTCCTCCTAGTATATGCTCCTCATGTCGTCTCGTCATATCATCATCCTCTGTTATGTACACCAGAAACGCAATACACACTAAATATACAGCCAGGCCACCTATACACGTACAAGTCTACAAACAAAAGTAATATAGAAAAGGGATGAGTTTGTTTTATGATCTGATGTGGAATGAATGTGCCATCACCATTCAACAAAGAAATGGGGAGACACACACACACACACACACAGAGAAACAGTACACAAAGTACACACAAGTCTGCACTAGAGATAATACTCCAAGTATCAGTAGTCAAGTGATTCATGACTCAAGACTCTGTCTGCACAGTCTTCTGAAATATTAGTTCCTTGACTAGCATTTCTGCTACTTTGTTTTGTTCTGCTTTATGTATATATGTACAGACTTAACTGCTATGTGCGTAGCACTTACTATTATGTACTTGTGCTCTATGTGCACCATACATCATAGCTGCCACAAAGTGTGTATGTATATTTGTGTGTTGTGTCTATGTATATTTATATTACACACAATTTTATTTTATCAGTACAGAACAGATAGATGTACGTACATAGGTGGAACACACAACACACCGGGTTTATAAGCTAGCTTCTTCGGTGGTACATTCATTTGACTTGGTTTCCTTTAGCTCGTATGTAATCCTATATGACCTATCATGAAGTGGTGTTAAGAAGAATTTCATCGTCGACTCGTCTTTGTATTCTTTAAGAACAAGTACACACAACAGTGGATGAGTAGAGAAAGAGAAAGAGCAAGTCAGACTATGTCATGTCATGCTAAGCTGGCTCAACACAAACTCCACACAAGTCAAATCAAATGCATATCACACATAACCAGAACTCCTCTTACTTAGAAGAATTCACAGCTACTACATACAGATACATGTAACGTGTTTAAGGAGCAGTTTGTGTGTGCAGCAGATTTATCAGCAAGGAATAAGAATGTGGACCGCAACAGAAAAGAAAGATGGGACCAAAGGAATTGTTTTATTTTTACTGTCAGGCGTTTTAGTAGTAGTGGTTGTGCATTACGTCCTTATTGTTATTACAATTGCTACTTAGTCATTCATCCCTTAAGTATACAAGTATCTCTAGCTGTAATCTTATATCGTTAGTGGTATTTATTATCACTCAACTTTCAAACAAACGTCTCGAGCTGTCCTATAGCCTAATGTTCTGTTAACTGTTGTCTACTATGCTTTTACAATGGCAGATTGTCTTTAGTCTTCATACACTTCAAATGTCATATAGCGGTTATGTAAACATGTACAAGTAAGTCGCAGTGTGCTGTACTGTGTTGTGTGTATTATGCAGTGTGTATAAGTGGAGTACGACAACGGATTTCCAAATTTGAACGTCATTGTTATCAGCATCCTTTTTGCTTCGTCTATTTATCTCTACTCAGAACTGACAAAATATGAAAGGAATAATATACATTGTCCCACAGTCCTACTAATAATATTAGCCATTACTATACTCAATCTACAAGAAGGATGAAACTGTGAGAGAACATTACACTGATTACACTGTACATTCAATGACACATGTATAAAATATGTATGCATCTAAAAGGAAACGCAATTCGATTTGGTGGAGTAATTGTACGTAGTATATATAGGTACATTTAGAAAGATATAATATAACACTCACATGTAGAATATGTAGAGCTTATACAGTGAGTATAATTAAAATTGACTACACTGTAGCTGTCACATTAATTATTAATTTTGATTTTATGTTGTCTTTGCTTGTGCCATATTTTTAGCCATGGGAGCATCAAAATGGTAAATGTTGGCAAGGCAGGTGCTGCATTGAAATTATTTTTGTCTCTTGAGTCTGAATGTGCACTAGCCTAAAGGATTGTGTATTTAGGCCGTAAGAAAAATGGGATTTTACTTATACGGAAAGTATTGTTGCCTATACGAAAACATACGTAAAGGTCAGATAGTAAAAGTACATTTTGCCTAGCTATGCTATGAGATGGACATAATAATGTATTCGTATTATATGGCAGAGTAAAAGGCACAAGGGCACACAACCAAACAAAACAAGATCTTATAAGTGCATAAAGATGGAAAAGGAAATGTGAATTGAATTGCGTGAGTAAGTTATTAGTTTATAAAGGCGTTTAGTATTGGAGATTGGAGTGGGCTTTACTGACATTCAGAAGAAAGGTCTTCTGACTTAGTTGGTTAATAATGATGACAGTATGTCGACATAATAGTCCTATGGACTTCTTGCAGACGTCGTTGCTACGAGATAGCAACGTCCTATCTTTTATAGGAGTGCACTGTACCATATTGTTGTTGTTGTAATATTTGGCCAGAAAATTTAATGGCTTCATGACTCATGCCACGGCTTGGTTTGCTTGTCAAACGAGTTTACACTGAATTTCTACACTGGACTGGAGCACACTGGAGCAAATGTGGCTGTCAGAGTGAGACAAATTGCTTTGCCATATCACAGACCATCTTATTTTTATGTTACATGCACGTTGTACATTTAATGCCAATATAAAAAGGAAGTTAAACGAAACCGTCGTCGTGGAGCAATAACTTGTACAGTCTTGTCGTATTTTTTATTGTTCGTGTCTGTGTGTGTAGTGCAGCATTCATCCTATGGTTCGTCATACACAAACAACACTGCTACAACAATGTACACATAATTATTGATGGTTAGGTTATGCAAACACATCATAAATACAATACATTATGTAGTTCATACAATACACCTAGAAATTTATTGTAGGGTTATGCATGTTATAGTAGTAGTGTTTTGGTATTTTCTGTTGGGATTTAGACCTGGACTTTCATACACTAAAGTCCAACAGAACAAAACACGGATCACTTTTTCGTCTGCAGAAGTTTATCTAATCTCTCTCTCTCTGTGGTCCAATATCCAGTTTATCTCTGTACCTTGTTCTATGATTCTATGTAGCATTGTACTGTCAGAGACTCCTACGTATTCGTATTGTAGAGTCAGTCGAGCAGAGATTTTGTTTCTGATGTGTTAGCTGCTTCAACTGAAACACTTGTTTTGATGTATTTGCTGGTTTAGATAGTGTCTCATGGTGAATGATAATGATGCATCTGATTGAATTGAAGTTCAGTGAAAAGCAGAAGCATTCATTGCTTGTTCGTTGGTTATGGTTGCTTTGAAGTTTCAAGCGCTGTGATGTAAAATGAAATAATGGCACAATTGATTAGCCGCAGGACCAACTATAAGCGTCATGTCAAGTGTGTACAACCAATGATAATGGTCTTGTTGTTCGCGATTCAGTTTAGCCATTGCCATTAATAACATGATCGTGTGTCATCTCATTTTTGCTCCCAGCCAGCCTGACATGATGATAGGAGCATGGCATTTAGTATCATGTTTTATTATACTTCCTACATACATTTGTAAAAGAGCTGCGAGTAATATGTGTGCATTTGCTTTAATTAAATTACAGAGTACGTTGCTATGTGCCACTGCCAGGGAAATATTACAGTGTACAGTAAATGTGCATGCATGCACACATGCATATTAGTTTATGATACCGCATAATATAATATTTTGTAGCACATGCAAAATAGTTCTTTGAAAACATAATGAGCAGCTCAGTTTTTACTGTTTGAACATTCATCATTAGTGTGTGAGTAAGTGTGTACTCTCTGTCTGTGTTCAGTTTTTTAGGTTATTGTACAATCTATTTTATTATCCCACTATAATTTCAGCCTCTCATTATATCGCTTGTTCTATTCTCTGTAATTCAATTCTGGAGAATACGACAGTGTGTCATGTAATGGCATTCCTCGTGTGCAATTTGATTTCTCGCAGTCGCAAACTCAGAGTAAGAGCAGAAAAGATCTGTGTAGAAATTAATGGTTGAGGTGAACGGTCTTTGACGTTGGTGGCTAACAGACACAGAGGAATATAAAATGTTTATTATACATTGTATTGTGCAGTCGCATTTCTAGTACTTGGTAGTTGTTGTTTTTATTAGTTAAGCTGAAGCATAGTAGGAAATAAATGGATGCACGTAATACAGAGATACCTACGTGTATTCTACAGATGTATTCTACAGATGTACCTAGGTAGTGCTACGTTATAAGCAAAAGAGAATGTTGCGTGGTGTACTTGTAATTGTAATGGTAAAAGAGAATGTGTTGTGTAAAAGTTATGTAATGAAGGTAAATTTCTTTGTTGATGGATTCAGAATTGTGAAATCCCCTGGTGGGGAGTGTAGCGATGTTTTCGGGACTGATGGTAACGGAAGTATTGTTTTCCCATCTACCAACTCCCAATTACAACAGCAACCACACCACAGGCAAGATTCTTCGAAAGTTCAACCATAAAAACTGACAAACTCTTGCTAAGAAATCTCATGATGTTGATGATGCTGAAGAACGCTTGTAAAATGTTGAAGTGACGCTGATGCGATATGAGCATGACAATATAAATTCAATAATGCAACTAATCAGCTATTTATTACAGCATTACATTATTATTTTCTATTGGTATACTCTGTGCCTAGTACAAATAATAGTACTTAAAATAACGTGTAGTATATCAATAAATAACAACTAATTGAGAGAATTTTCTCTCCCTAAATCTAAATCCCGAAAGGGAATAATATAAGCTTTGCTGTCTTTGATGACAAGACTAATGTTGTGTATGTAAATCTAAAGGCTGGGGGCAACACTTTCCTATGTACTTTATTCGTATGCATTCTGCTTTCCGTTGTGTACAGGTACAACTCTTCTTCTGACCTGACGTTTATCCTGTCGTCATCACAATCGAGTCTTCCCAAATGTATAATTTACCTCACAATGCACAAACACACATCACACAGCTTTTACAATAATATATAACATAAAATAAACCCATCCCAAAGCCACACACAAACACACACTCACTACTAGGATGCTCTAGTTTCGAATGTTTCTCTCTCAACTCTCCTAGACACTTCTTGACTGAAACAGTAATTACAGCAATCATCGTAAACACAGTGAGCGAGTCCGTATTTGATTCTCACTCCTTCATTCTTCACCAGTTTTTTTCTCACCTCATGTGTATCAAAGTCAACATCCCAACCAATGAAAATAAGAGCAATTCTATACACTAGATCCCTAATACATGAAAAAATTGATAATAATGAAAGCCTTCATCTCGCTTTCTGTCTTTCTCTCTCACTCTCTTTCTGACTGACTCTGCCTCTTTTCTACCACCAATTATTATTTATTTTCTACCCTCAAAAATCTACAATATCCTAGAACTCCCTGCCTAAATACAAACGCAATGCATAGTACTTTAATAATAAGGAAAACTACAATTCATCTTCATGCTTTTCATATAACACTGAATTTAATGTCTTCCTAAGCTGTACTTTAACAACTTATGTATTTTATCTGTCCATACTTTCAATTTATTACGGGATCTCTATTACAGTCTCTTTAGAAAGAGAGAGGGAGAGAGTTAAAGGTTTAGTATTTTATTTTCTAAAGCTTAAATCCTCTTAACATAAGGTATAATAATAATACAAAGTGCATTACATTGTAGTTAAATTAACGACAATTAAGTATAGTCGTGAGGATTAGAAGTGTTGACATAATATCAGCACCATTATAATGCCTAGGAAAGACAACAGGAACACTTACATAACATTTTTTATCTGTATGTAGTTTGTACATCATGTGTGTACTTGAATTCACACCCGAAACGGTTGGCTGGTGTCGAAATCCTCAAATGGAGTTTAAGTCATATATAGCAGTCCCATAAAAATCTACAAAACAATGTGCAATGTGCGTACTAGAGTGTAAAATAACTTGGCTATTGGTCGTACTAACATGCTTTTTTAAATTGGACATTATTCCATTCCATTCATTCAACTTGCATTCTACCCTTTGTTGTAGTAACTTGTATTCACACATTAGGATAATGCGATGCAGTAGTTAAACGTGAAGATCTACGCTGTTATTTACAGTACCTACACATTGTTCAACACTCTCTACTATTTTTCTACCAGCTAACAATAGTTTTATGTTCGTCATTGCTTTCATTTATATTATTTTGTTCGTTTCTATAAGAAAAAGTGGTGCAGAATTAGGAAGCAAACGCTGTTCAATTTATACACGTAAATGCATACATACCTGAATAAAATTACCAAACAAAAACATGCTGCAATTAATGATACCACATACCGCACGATAATACCCATTTGTATTCAACAAACGTGTCAAATAGTACCTATACACTTTTACACTGTGTATTATTATTATCTTCTTCTATGAACCTAGAGTTTAGTCTCAGAGCCTATCGTTTTTTCCATTTCAAACCTCACGTTGAAATAGCACAATTGTTTAAGTCTATTTGTATTCAGACTTGGCGTATATGTTGTAGCGTAAATTGTGAACTTAGTTTTGTGCTGCACTAATTACACACTACAACATGCACCGACCAATAAAAGTTGAATATTTATCTCTATACTCACTTGCAAGTCTCACCGATGCATTTCTCATTGCATGTTTGTGTATTAATAATGCTTATTAAGTAAGGAAGGTAGCCAAAGCTACAATTACTTTCAAAGCTATTATATTAACCCTTTCCACTCGGAAGGCAAGCTGAGCTTGCCGTCAGGCAAAAGCTAGTTGCGCTCGTAAGGCAACCCCAGCTTGCCGTACTAAAACATTCCGTTCCACTCGGAAGGCATCCCTGGCATGCCATCCTAATGCACTTAACCTCTCATATTTTTATGAATGAAAAAATTAAGATATTGCTAATGTATATGATATACTGTTAAATATGCATATACGGGTACATATATGCCAATATATTA
>JAQFYB010002194.1:0-26239 GCA_034694085.1 Pogonognathellus longicornis | reverse complement strand
TCGGATAATCGAAAGTAGAGGTCGGTTCGGATAATCGAAAGTTCGGATAATCGAGGTTCGGATAATCGAGCTTCTACGTACTCTTTTCTTTAAGGAGTGTGCATTTATGATGTCTGCAATTTTCGGCCTTTTTTACATCCCCATCCCTCTTTTGTCTGTGAAGTCTTAGACCCTCCCCTACACTCTACACTCTACACAGAGTCATGCAATAATTTCAACCCCTCTCAATCTTTGATAAGTATTCATTCAATTCAAGTTTGTAAATTAATTAACTGCACTTTATTTTAATATACTTATAATATTCTAATAGCAAAACTGAATACTATTAATTACCATGTTTATAAATATCACGCCGATAAATCTCTGCGAATGTTCATCCCGAATGACCCGAATTTGAGACATCAAATAGACAATTCGTTCAAACTTCGAACGTGAGTTCATATAGAGTAAAAATTAGCAGTCCAAGAATAGAGACAATGTACTAGCTCCCGTTTGCCATTTAATCTTCGGGAATATAGCCGTAGCTAGGATTTAGTTTCCAATCGTGCAAAATCTAATATTATAAGCAACTTATGTGCTTATTACCGCACAATGGCACGGAAAAATTATGCTAATTTAGTTCAAGATCAACCTAAAAGCGAAACATTTTGCGATGTTGTGGTAAAATAACTTGCAGACGTCATGAAACCCGAGATCCCCCTCCCCCTCTTCTGTTTTGTCATGTTTTCCCGAACCCACTCCACCTAAAGTTATATATGCATGACCCCTTACGACTTGAATCTCACAGTGTATTATCTGATCAGCCAAAGTCTATAACAGGCAACTCCTCCATACTTCGTACATCAAAGAGTCAACAAAGCATAGTTATATTGGATAAGACAATTTGTATATTTGTAAGAACATTTTAACTTCTACAGAAATGAAGGATATTATATGCATCGTCAGACGCAATATATACGTACAATACAAAAACTTCATTTGGAATTTATTTTTTATACTTTGCCTTACGAGAATTTTCATTACTAGCACCGAATAAACACAACTCTAAGGCAAGCAAAATTATTCACTTTCAGTTACTAAATGTAAGTAGATTTAAAGCATTGACATTCGGAACAAAATCAAACAAATTGAAACAGGGTATGGTATCCTGATTTTATATATAAATGCATGGACCATACAATAAATATATTAATGATTAAATTATTTTTAAAACAAGGATATTATAATCGTTTTGTACCTTACTGCAACGGTATTGCTATTATATTTTATTACATATTAATAATAATAATGATGCATATAAATATGGATCATATAGGAATTAAACAAGATCGGACAACTCATATATCCGTTGTCTGTCAGTAACAGTGAAATGAATGTCAATGGTGACTCATCGGTACTTACCAGAATATAGAAATTAAATCTGTCGACATTATGCAATGCAACGAGATAGCCATTTGTGAGAACAAAAGGTCTCAACACTTTTCATAACAGCATAGCATAATACTAAACTCATTCTACCATCTACAGCACTAATCTACATATTATACCCTAATGGAAACAGAAATGTTAAGGGGTACTTGTCGGGTAAGAAGTGGGGCGGGCAATACGGTCCTCCTATCCTATATATTCTGCGTGCCCTTCTACAGCCCATTTCTTCTGTATCACCGAATTCTTTCAAATATTAATACGAGGTAGTATTTGTACACGTCTTGACAATAGTTGGTTTTAAATTTACTGTTTTGGTCATCTTCTAATTTTCCGACGATTTCAAAATTTCAATGTCACAATCTTAGAACTTTGAAGTCGTCGGAAACTTAGAAGATGACTTAGAGGATAATTATTTTTATTTAATTTTTATGTCAAAAAAAATTCGCAGAATTTTTCTAGGGCTGAACGTCACTTTATCGTCATGTTCACACCAATTAAGCTTTGTTCAGCCCTAGATAAATTCTTTGAGAAATTTTTTTGACATAATTTTTTTTTTGTATATAAGAATAATTTGCCTTAAATAAATTCTACCGATTTCTGCAATGAGCCACCTTTAGGATCGATACTGCCTGTTGATTACAATAATTCAACGGTTGCGGTGGTCGTTTGGAGAACGGGCGTTTCTCTAGTTCATAATACTACTTTAGTCTTCGTTAAAGTTATTGATTGTCAGAGACCAACGACATTCAACGGACTCAAAAACTACTAATAGGTATCTATTATGTTTTGCTCACTCTACGATGTACACAATCATATCACATTGTCTCGCATAATTCTCATCTCTGCAAGACACATTCCTATTTTCCTATCCAAATTTTTTTTACCAAATAAATCCTTTTTTCTCTTCTTTTCTCGTTATTTCTCATAATTACAATTTCAAAATTGAAATATATTATAATGATAGTTTTATAATGAAGTCTGAATATTAATTCAGATATCTTTACCACAATCTCATGAATCATGATATGATAGAAAATGTTGTACGAAAAAAGTTGCTTCAAAATATTGATTAATATGAAAAGGTAAAAATTGTAATAAAATAATTTAAAATTTAAAACTAATTCAATTTGAGAAGTAAAGTAATGAAACGTAAGTTGTTTAACAACGTACGTTAATGTGTTTACTAAAATATTTTTCAGATTGTCAACGAAATAACGAGTATTGGCCCAGTAATTAATTATTTAAAAAATTCCATTTAAAAGCATTTCAATGTAAACAGAAAAGTGAAATAGCACAGTGGGCTGTGTATATTTTTAATTTACTCTATGTAGGTGTAACTTGTCTAATTGATACAATTTATGATAAACTTACCCTGTTTATTGAGAAAAGGAAGTCTCATGAGATGATCCCTGATTTTCCAGTGCGGAATGAGAGAATACGAACGTTGATATCGTGTTTTAAGATCCTTTCTGCTGGTATTAAACGATGATAAGGATTTACTTGCAGGGATTCCCCCACCCTTTGTAAAATTAGTATCCGCAGTGAGAGATCGATCCAGTTTTTTCTTTCTGCTCATCGAAAGCATTTTGTTAGACGAATTAGCTGTAGGATTTTTTCCCGCTGATGGCATAATAGATCCACAACCATTTCCATCACTTTTACTATTATTTTCTCCCTTACAATTGTCCAGGGTACCACTGCCACTACGAATATTATTACTCCGACACAAGTTGGTTAACATTAAGTGCTCATTTTCATTAGGAGTGTTTGTAGAACAGCAATGAGGTAAAGTGAGCGATCCGTTGAACTGATCACTACAGCATCTGGCACAGTTATTACTAACACTTCCCCCTTTCAAAGGTTTTAGCATTGGATGACTGTGAGAAAATGTGATGTTCAAATCTCCTGTCTGTAGGTGAGATTTTGTTATTTTCTGATCCAAGCCCCCTGGGTTACTACAATAGCACTGAGATTGAGTGTGATTGTGGCTCAGCGTCGATCTTAGTCCAGTGCTAATAAAACAACGTTGTAAATTAATGAATGTTTCCAAGTTACTCACTTAATAAGCATAATTTATCGATTTTAACTGTTATTTGTGCTGGTGCAAAATATACGGTCATGGATCCTAGGATCGATTGTAAAAACCTGGTTAGTGGATAGGATTATTATTCTCTGGAAAAGCTAATTGACAAAACAACTCAAACTCTCAGAAACCATATTTTTCTCGTTCGCTAAGACATTTTGGTTTTTTTTGTTACTTATTATGCAATAAAAAAATTCCCCCAAATATATATACAGTGAGCGCCACGTAACTCGAGGCATGGGCTTATAACATGAGTAGGTTATGTTCATACATATAGGGTAGGTACCAAGAATAACAGCAAAAATGGCTTGTTGTCATCGATACAATTAAGTTTCGAATTTTTTATTTGGTTACCTACCCGTGTGAAAAACCCTATGTGGCGATTTATGTGGCGCTCACCGTATACCAGGAAAGAAATGATTTTGCACCCGTGTTAATTAATGCAACTTACTTATACTGAAACTTTCCACCAAGTGTTTTCATGTTACTTTCTGCCAATTTGGTAATGTCGTTTTCGTAATTTTGACTTCGTTCTTCGATTTCTGTGGTGGATCTAATAAGTAGATTCTCAACTTCCAAATTGAGCTGATCTAGAACACGATCATGTCTTTGCTGAACCTGAACGACCTCTGCTAAAATGTCATCTGTGCTGGAGAAGCTTTTGAAATGGTAGGGTCCATTCATAGGTCCTTGGTTCATGTAGCGAGCCACGTCGTGAATTTCCTCGTATTCATTTTCACTACTTCCACTGGCACTTCGAGAAAACGATTTGTCCCCACTACAACCCCCGCCGAAACCGTTGAAAGGCCCCGATGCAGTTTTGCTTATAACTGCACCGTTTGTGGGGTGAAACAAGGACCTGGACTCTGGTGGAGGGTTTTTCGAGTCATAAACATAAGAATAAGGATCATATTCTAATTGCTTGTTGTTATCCAGGTTCTCCACAATTACAGCGCCGTCACCTTCCCCGGAAACTCCGAATTCATTATTATTTGCTGCTGTTGTAGCCATTCCGAGATTCTGCTGCATTCCACCAATGTTGGTTTGTTTAAGATCTTCAATGTATCCTTCATCCAAAACACCATGAATCTATGGGGGTAAAAACATTCAAATGTTATAAATCTTTGCATCAAAAAGTCACATAAATAGTGTTTGCGGTTTTTAAGCATTAAGATTCGGTTTGAAAATTGACTTTTCCTTGATGAAAATCCAAACTAATAAGATTAATTCTCGCTAACGCTGACCCCGTAATTCTCACACTATTTTACATTGGAATGAATGTTTATTGTAGAATTCTGGAGTCGCGCTGTTTTATAATCACAAAAGCTAATCTGTTCGGATATCATGATAATTTTTACACTTCTTACATGATTTTCAGTATTTTAAAGTTTAAACTAACAGTAAGTAAATATGCGGTTAATTCTTAGGCCAATGTAGAAATTGTTAACAATTACTAACAATAAACAATAAACTAAAACGAATAAGAAAAAAACTTACGGAAAAGTTATGAGGAATATTTTCATTGACGACTGGAAAATTGGAGGAGAAATGATTGCGTTGCTTGTGAAAGAAATGAGAGTTTGGATTCGGAGAGGGTAAAGGTGGGTTACTGGCGGTTGTTGGAAGCGGGAGACCATAATGATGATGATCAGGAACAAAATATTGTTTTTGGCTGTTGTAGTACACATTGCCTTGCATTGCATGATGATGTTGCTCGTCATTATGATATTGCTGCTGTTGTTGTTGCAAATATTCGTTGTCAATATTTGGACGGATATTGAAATCAGAGCGCAGTAACATGGGATTGAACTGTTGTCCAATTACACCGTGAGGTCCACCGACCAGGCCAGATAAGGACGGATTGTTAATAGCAGCACAAGAAGGCACCAGTCGCTGAGCCGCACCCGACTGATTTGTTGTAGCATGGACCGGAGAATTGGCATTATTACTATAGCGAGCGTTAAAGTGTGGGTTCAGTGAAGGGTCTCCACCTCCCCCATGTAACGATGAAATGTTATTCGAATTCTCCACTCCTCCGTTTCCCGTTCCAGGAGGAATTGACGACTTTCTGTAAGGGGACGCAGTGTAGCGGACCGAAAATGGCCAATTTTGGGTATCGTCCATTCCTCCATTGAACGACATTGTTTACACTCCTGTAACCACAAAAATAAACAATAATATAACCCATGAAACACAAAACATTGCTATTAAACATGAAATCCCAGGTTTATGGTTTTCCTGCATTGAGTACAACTTTCCCGACAACAAAAATTCGTTCCTTTACTTTTTACTATCGCCAGTAATGTTGTATATCATTAAATATTTCCGGGCAACAGCAAATAAACAAACATACAATACTTGATTTGATAATACTATCGATTTAGTTGTATCTGTGTATGTATATTGTACAATAAAGCAAAACTGGGAATCGGTAATACAAAAACCGATAAAAAAATTCCTCTGAAATAAATGAAGTGCTTCAACATTCATTTAAATAAAAGAAAAAATCCACAATTCATTAGCCTTCAGTTTACACAAGCAAATTCATAATTTGCAAAGTATACAAAAAACGATCGCCTTAGTTTAGTTTAGTACCAGTCATTTTTTTACCAACGTATCTACGTTTTGTTACAAACGATATGCTCAAGGTTTGAACAAAAAAACTTATTGCATTTTTGCTGTTTAACACATATACATGAAGAGGAGTATAATAATAATACATCAGTTAAGTACTGGAAAGGTATTAATACCTAAGTTATTTTATGCGTGATACAATTCATCGCATATTTCAGAATTTGTTTATACTGCACTCCAGATACTCCAGAATACTACAGAGAAGAGTAGTCCGTTAGGTTGTTGAGATATACTTACTGAAAATGTGACGTTTTTAGGTTTTCATTCCTTGTGGCATTTTAATTGCTGTATCTATTGTGCTGAGTGCATAATGCAAGACTGACACAAAGCAACTACATACAACTTAACTCAACTGAGGACACTTTAACGACAAAGGATGAGATTCACGAGAGATTCTTCGTACTACTACTAATAATAACTAGAGTAGGAGCAGGAGCAGCACGTTGTGCGTGGGACAACTGAATTTGTCAACGATCATGTATAAAAACTGTATAATAAAGCGCTGACAAAAACTTATAACATAATACACTTCCTCTTGAATTTATACAACATTGTCAAATACGTTGTCATGTTGTTGGAAATGAACCATTCTTATAAAACCCGGATTACGTAGTGTTGAAAAATATTTTGAGATTTTGACATGGATGGGTCAGACTTTTATTAATACTATAGTACATAGCTATTATTTCACGAGGGATAAAGATGAACACAAATTGAATACTTGTAACCTGTCAATGAGCACATTTTGAAAAAAAAAACTTTTGTCAACAATTCAACCGCAATAGAATATTATTGTGGTGATTCTTATTTATTTTTCGGCGTGAGTTATTAAGTAAATTGTAAATGAATGCTGTTTTGAGAGTTTAAGTATTGGTTTTGGGACAAAAGGAAATGTTGTGTGTGTGAGTAAAACGCTATGGGATTTGCAGACAATAACAAACAATAAGAATAGGAGACAAAACTGGAGACGTAAGAATTTAAGCAAGATGTGGCCATTTGGCCAGTCACCTCAACAACATAACACTACGCGGTGCACTGTACTGTTGTAAACTCTGGTTCTGTGTAAATGTACATGAAATTGTCTTCTGATATGAAACAAGGAACAACGAATCCCAATCTAAAGGTCTCCGTCAGTCACAGTCACAAAAGTAGTGTATACTCCACAGTCCACACTCACAAACACTCAATACTAACATTAACATTAAGACACTACACACCTTTCCATATTCTTCTACACTATGCACTACCTGTCTATGTCTAGTCTCTGTATGGATTGTTCTATGTTGGACATGGACTGTAATACAGTGTGCTACACCTCAGCCATATACCTATCAAAACTTGTACGTGCAGAGTACTGCAATAAAAATACTGGCAAACTGACAATTGTGTATTAAAACACACGGGCTTGCTCTCACAACCAGAACCAAGGTTTACCTTTATTCATGTGGAAAGAATCGTGTAAGATTTTATCCCAAAACCACCATACCACCACCAACACCGCTTGTAGCTTCCATTCAACACATTTCCTTTCAACATTTTAACACATTTCACACACGGAATAATTTTCAACGCAACGCAACGGTAAAAATCTACTTGAGACAAGCGTGAAATAAGGTCGCGTCATTTATTACGTAATATTATTTAATAAAATCATCCTATTTTCTCAGTCTCCCCGCCCTGAATAAACTGAAATACATAGTGCATTTTTGTAAATGGTTACCTATTGAAACTCACACCAGATAATATTTGCTTAAAGTATAAAAATTGCGTTAAAAATGAATTTAATCCAGGGTTTTGGCTTTGATGAGACCTGAGACCAGCAAGAGTAGAGTATCCCCAGAAATTTTGACAATTTCATACTATCCCACTACTCAACCATAACATTAACTTCTATTCTTCAATTCAACGCCTGTATTTTGCTTTATTTTGTTGTGTACCTACATAATTATAATTTACGAGGTTAATTTTGAGCATTAGGCACTATATATATATATAGGCCGATATGCTAATCCGAGATAATAAACGTTTATGTAAAGCCAATGAGTTTTTAAAAGGTAACGCAACAAACAAAAGTTAAACAAAACCTTCATCCAGTTTCATTGCCCTAGGTTCATGAGTATTAAATTGTTACTGTAAACAAAACCAATTGTTACACTACCTTCTAAAATCTCGTTCTCTACTGTCACATTGTCAGTGGCATTATGGTGTCAACAGCCACCCTAAAATTATAGGCAAAAAAATATCATAAGCGAAAAATGATTTTATGACGAATAGTTTACGTACAAATTATTATATTCCGGGTTAAAGACGGCTTGGCTGGAGAGAGAAAAAAAGTTTTTAGTGCATACAGTGAAAGAACCATGAAATGGATAAATGGAAATATTTTGGAGAGTTTTGAACATTGTGATTCGGTTGGAGTGCCAGAAGCGTTAGCGTTGAATATAAAATACACTAATAGAGATAGGACTTTGTCTTGTTTGTACGTGTAGTATAGGCAGGTATAGTTAAAACTGATTGACCGACTACAGCCACCACGAACACCAACTAAACTAACTCCTGGTTCTTGTATATCGACTTTATTACCTTCTTTCTTTCTGGTATGTATGTAATGTATATAAAATATATGTCTCTATGAATGCAATACATGTTAAAAACGATTCGTTCATGTAGCTAGTAATAACAGAGGCACAACTATAAGCACCTGCCTATCAGGTAGCAGTAGCAGAGCATGCACATAGCTAAAATAAAGTAAAGGTAGGCAGAGTGGGAAATAATAGGCATGAGCAAAAATAATATAAAATGTAATATCTGTACAAGGGAACAATAGCATTATAATAATGTAGCTATAGCGATAATGTTTTATAAGGATGATACATACAAGGAAATTACACCTATAGCTGCAGCAAATGAAATATTTAAAGCGTCTTATATTGATACCTGCCTAACCTTCCTCTCGTGTTTATTACCTACCTGTACGCGCTACGCATGGATGGATGGGTGTGCTGTGTGCTGGCTTGAAGCTTCGTCCAGTCGCAGTCTTGCTATAATATAGTTTCATCCATAGCATACATAACCTATAACATCACTAACTATTTAACGTTATCGTCTCAAATGCAATACCTCACCTAAAAGAGCTTACCTAAATCATAATAAACAATGTTGAAACATGGGGTAAAAAAGCAGCGAAGATCGTTTGTGAAAGTTTCAAAAATAGGTTGGATGAGAGAGCAATAGAACCCTGACAACCTTGATCTTTGGTTGCACACCCCGTGTATACGACCTGAATACGCCCATGATATTAGTTTGTGCACCCCATGTATACGACCTTGATCACGGATGGAAAGCCCCGTGTATACAACCTTGATTTTTGTTTGTGTGCCCTCTTTATACGATCTTCATGTGATATTGCTATGTCGGTAGACATCGGGGAGGACAGTAGTATTCAGTTTAGACGGTGACAGTTGATATCATTAGTGTAGCATAATATGTAATATAGAAAAAGAAGGGTCGGCAATGAAGGAATGAATAGAGCACTCAGAGAGTGCCTATCACCTATAGTGTTTATAGGATTCAGACAGACACACAGATCATTTCTATAAATCCGCTTTGCAACTTGATAATACTGTGAGAGAGTTCTTTCCTGCACTTATGCAGGGAATCTACTCTGCTACCCTACCTTTGCCAAAGTACACTCACACAAAATGAAATGCGATAGAAACACGACATATTTCATAAATAATTATTTGTACTAATTTACTTCTTGTAGGCATTGGGATTTACCCACTTTCCACTGGGGATTGGTCATATCTACTCATCTATCTTGTTTGATAGTTAACCTCCAATCTCCGGATTATGATATATACAGGTTTATTCCAATAGCTCCAAACTGGCGAAATTTTTTGTAAAAACGTAGGAAAGTAGGAACTACCGAGATTCGACATTATATGATTCCTTAGCAGCATTGTAAAGCAAGACTTTACCATAAGTCACTGATCCTCCCTTCATAATTTCACAACAATAACATTGTATCGCAATTTGGCTGATCATATAATTAATAATTTTAAATGTAATTGAATTAAGTAATTTGTAATTAGAATATCAAGTAATTTACCCAAACATGATATACGCAAGGTATTGATATATTAATAGAAAGAAATGGTGCTAGAAATTATAACTCCGAAAATCTCATAATCTCAACCATTCGAAATTGCTGTTATGGGAATTTATGAAAAAATGTGATATATTTTATGTGGTATTTTTTTGATAATAAAATTGAAGTGAAATTGCTGTTTATATTTGATTATTGAATATCTGAAATATTTTCATCAAATCAAATATCTTGAGAGCAATTTTTATGGTTTTGCTTCCTTTTTGTAACTTTTGGTAAATGGCTAAATACATGTGAAATCAATGGAATTGTAAAGTCTTCTAGAACTTCTCATGCACTCTGCATTATGATTAATTTGAACATTGAATATTAGTATAGACCCTATATCATATGCAAACATGAAAGCATTGAGAACAATTATGAAAACTTTTATTACTAACTGCAGCAGATATGCCATAAAATTTGAAAATACTAAACTTTTCAAGATGAATCAAAATCCCTTTATTTTCCCGAATATACATCAAATCAAAATATTTTCATCCCAAGTCAGTAGAAGCGTAATCCATTTGAATTTTTGTATTTATTTTATATACCCCAATGATATGATTGATTTACTTCATGATGAAGTTTTGAAGAAGTGGAAGTGCACAAGGAATACAAATTTTATCGTCGAAGGAAAGCAAAATGTTGATTTTGATCAATGATTTGATTGATTGATTGTAGAATGGAGAGATTTGATTCAAGTAAAGTCATCTGGAGTCCAGAATTTCTTTAATGATGTTTAAAGTTCACCTTGCCCATCTTCGGAAGCCCCAGAATGACCTTGTATATTTTCAAATATCTTCACCAAATTGATAAAGAATCGAGAAACACGGCGAAGCTTCTTGGGCTTTTCCTGCTTTAACAACGGTTCTTCATCAGATAATTTTGAAGAAGAGTATTTCCGTTCTCGTTCTTCCATAACCTGTACGATCATTTCATTCCAGTGGACCGTTTGATTTTTATTCCGGCGATGATAGTCCAGAAACTCACCACTAGAAACTTCTCTGCCAACGCAGAAGTTCTTCTTTTTTTCGAGGTTGTCAATTAGTCGAGGTTGCCCGTATGAATAAAAGTTATTCATTTTAGCAGATGATGCTGCTGCAACATCTACCTCCGATTGTTCCCAGTCCTCAGGCTCCGCCTCCTCCTACGAAATATTTACACAAGTTCAATTTAAGCAAGTTTCATTTATCATTTTCATGCTCAATATATAATAATTCAATATCTGTCAGCGTTGTCTTAATTTGAGTAAGATGAGAATACTTTAAAAATGTGACAAATATTATGTCTCAATGTTAAATACCCATGTAAAAGTACAAAATATACCAATTTTTAGCAATAAATTAACTTCGAACAACTTAGAAGATGCCCCAAATATTAAACTTTAAACTCAGTAGGTAGTAGGTATGTCCTAGATATTCACAAATAAAATTTTAAAGCAATTCGATGAAAAACTAACTAACTAGCATAATACATGGGACAGGTATGGAACAAAATGGTATGGACCGAGACCAGACAAAACCCTCTCTACTTGTGGCTGAGAAGGTAACTGCAACTCTCACATCGACAATAAGTTGTCTTTACCCTTATTACATATTACTAAACAAAATTTCACAACAATAAAAGTGTAGTAAAAGTTATATTGTCAAAATGAAGTTAGAGTGATGAGAGGAATATTTTTGCAGCTTGTTCAGCTTTATAGTCCATGAAATATCCTAGCAAGCCTTTCATATGATTTTAAAATGATCATATAATTATTATTTAATTCGATGTTTTCATTTTAGAACTAAATAAATTGCATGTCATTACATTTTTTTCACAGTTTTAATTGTTTTGCAATAATTTGCAAATATTTAGTTCTTATTGGGAATAGAAAATAGAAATATAAGATATTTATATAACATTTGCATCTTGATTTTTCAATGTATTATAAATTATTTCACCAAAACATTTTTTAAGCAAAGTATACACAAAAATTGATTGTTTTTGAGTATATATAGGCATCCATAATGTATTTATTTGCCCACAGGTTCTCACGCTTCTAAAATTCATATATAATTATCGAAGTACTTAGTTTTAACGGGGTTCTGATTTATGTAGGGTTTGGGGATTATCCATGTGGCCCAACCCCGTTCCGGACGCTTTTACAAAAACCAAAGACCCGTTTATTATACTCACATCATCCATTAGCATTACCTTGACAGAATAAAGTTGACGATGGTTGCCGTACTTGTCACGATTTTGTAAGCCTCCAAATCCATCCAACGATCCTCCAGTTGACTTTGACCTTTTCTGTTTGGAATAATTGGACCTGGCAGTGTTCGGTCTTTCAGGATTTGCCTCAGTGTCACCACTGATACCGGAATTCGCATTCCAACAACGGCAACACCGTGGACAAGTTGCTTGGCAATTGACGGACTGCTAATCTCAAAAATATACAAAACTTAGTTAGTATGAGAACCGATCATTATAATTTTGAAATTCAGACATAATCTTATATGACCATTAAAAAACCAGACAACATTAGTTTTATGATTGCATAACACTTCTCAAGGTCTTTTCATGAATGTATTGATGATATTGCTCAGCTATAGCTCTTCTCAAATTGCATGTGACGTGACTTTATTAAGTAGAGCGATGATTCTTTTCTCACGATCACAACTACCATCTGAAATAGGAAACTGACCGTCTGTCTGCTGATGCTTGACTCACTTCACTTATTTTTGTCATGTTATGTGCAATGCAATGAAGATGTACCTATAATATATTTATCATCTTAAAGCAATACATTCAGGAAGAATACACGAAGTCTTCCGTCCTGGCTTCTAATAAGCATTCACATTAAATGTAATGTCCCGTGTACGTCATTTTTAATTATTTCTAATAATCATATCCTTTTACGATTTATTGTCGTTCTCATGGCAGTCTATTACCATCACCTATGACATTTGTTTTAACATCACCAACATATATACCTATACCGAAAATTGTTACCATCATGCCATGTCGCAAACAACCTCATCGGGCTGCAGTGTAGGTACTCTTGTTGAGTTTCAATATTAATATTCAATCGTCAATAATACTATTTCCCACACTCATAATTATATGTATGTGTTTAGGTATATGCTATATCATACAGTAGAATATTGCAATGTGAATCTAGTATGATTTTTAGCTCTAGTAATGCTTTTATAGTAGTTACAGACACAGTATCGTAGTGCAGGGACAGGAAGAAAGACCAATTGGTAAGAATTATAGTCATATAACTGTAATGCAGCCGCCGTGTTATGCGAATTGTGAATGCGTAACACTTGTATTTGCTAACAGCATGCAGCAAATCATGAACACTTGAAATTTACTATTTTGCCAATTTTATGAATCACGAGAGACACTTCTTTATACACAGGAAGCAAAGACGAGATTATTTTCTGTGATATTTAACGCACCTCGAGACATTGCCAAATAAACAAGAAATGCTATACAGTAGAATAATATTCAATTAGGTCGTAAAAGATTTTCATTATAACAAAAAGGGATAATGCTTCTATATAGTCTTAATTGTCTTGCTTTTTCATGTCCGAATCTGCTATGCCGCCTAAAGGTATTTTACTAATATCAAATGTTTCGATGATTGAGTTTGAAAGGGAACTTTGGACATGATGTATTCATATAACAACGTTAAATTATAAATATATGCATAGCACATAATATTAGAGGTGACAAAATGACACCTTTTCTCAGGCTCAGCTTGAACTCGTCTAGAACTCGAGAATTGGGTAAAAATCCGGTTCGGATCTAAATCGAGCCGAATTTGAGCAACGCAGTCTCTTTGCCATCTCCACCTACTAGGTATGTAGTTTCTATATCATCATCAATCTAGCAAGGACTTCTTCCTACAGATTACAGACATTCCTACTTCTATCATAGCGTGTCCCGAGCTAAACATGTAAAACTGATATGAAATTTATTACAAAAGGTAGGTTTTACCGGACAATGATTGAGATGATCATAATTAAATATTCAAACCAATTCTGCATGAATTGCATGAAGTCTTAAAGGCAACAACCTGCCCATCCAAAAATAAATAAAAAATTACCGGGCGACCTTAATTAAATCTGGATGTCATTAGTATATTTTATACCAAACCAAGCGAAGCTGGGAAGCGGAACTGGAAAAAATACGGGGTTTCGGGGCTGTCATCCCAGCATGGCACCAGATACCATAAATTGGTGCCCCAGGGGCACCATCTAGACAACAGGGGCAACTTTTCGAGATCCCTGAGTTTGCTTCTTATATTTTCCTTCAAAATGAAATATGAACGAAAGAAATGCAAAAGATTTACATCAAAGCTTTTGCATTGTATGTGGTAAATCAACTTTTGAATTAATTGCTAACATTTCTATTATTATACTTTCATAAAGAATGTAATGTCTACTCTGAACAATTTTAATTTCTCAATTTAGGTTGGGAGGAGTCTATAAAAGCGTTACGTAACTTCTAAGGGGAGTCCACGAAGTGCGAAAGAGAGTGTCCAAAATTCGCAAAAGTTTGGTTATTGAATATGTGTATGGTCCCATTCGTCCCATAGTACATCTTGTGAATAACTCAAATTACTTACAGTCCAGTGAGGATAAAGTTTCAAAACAAAACTTTGTCAAACAAGGTAAATATTTATAATGACTAATGACTCATTAAACACATACCAAGCATACGTGTAATATAAGTGTAACCCAATATTGTTGTTTAGAATTAATTTTCTACTAGATACCCGATTTTTTCCGTTTTGAAAAACAATATTTAAAAAATATTTCGAACATCGTTCTACACATTTCAAAAAATTCTGACCTTTGGTAAAGGCATTCATAATGGTACTGTGTGTATTGTGTTAACTTTTGAATGCATCTAGAACTTTTAGTTACTTTTATGATTACATTTTAATTTAGTGAAATACAAGTGATGTGTAATTATTGAAAGTCCACTGAAACGCCAAAATCTGCGAAGCACACAAAAGTGGAAACCAAATTTCCATTTCAGGAAACTTTAGATGGTTTCCAGAAAAGGAGACTGCCTCCATAAATGAACTCTTGGTTGTGACCAGGCATACTTTGGTTTTTTGACCAAAGGTTTTTTGACGGCATTTCTCCGTTCTGCATTTGTAACAAGTATCTATTTTGTATGATTTCCAACTTCAGTATACCAAAGGTGCTACAATTGTATGAAGTTAAGATTAAGGTGGAGCATAAAAGGACGAGTTTAACTACATTTACTTATGTATGAAGACATGCTAATTATGTGAAATAGCATGTAACTAAACTGAACCTATCTGAAGTGGAATCATATTGAGATTTTAACGTTTGTCTGTTACTTTTGAGTGTTTTTGAGTACCATCGTTACTTTCGATTAACTTTAGTACAAAATACTGCAAAAGTAACCCACAAACAGTAAAATCTCAATATGATTCGACTTCAGAAAGGTTCAGTTTAGTTACATGATATTACACATAATTGCTCCATCTCAATCTTAACTTGCTACAATTGTAGCACCTTTGGTATACTGAAGATGAAAATCATGCAAAATAGATACTTATTGTTACAAATGTAGCACTACCTTTGGTACGGAATCGTCAAAAAACCTTTGGCCAAAAAACCAGAGTTGAAATACATCTTGAGAAGTTTTGTTGAGCTTAATATATCAAAAGTTCAAATTTCATGAAAAAGTGGAAAATAGAACAGGGGACCTTCTACAGGGAATCTTCTTCACCTAATATTTTGCATGTTAATTCCCATAAGAATATTTGAATTTTAAATATGAAATTAGGATTTTATTTTTAGTATGAAAAACCGCGTATGGGCAGCTAATATTTTGCACATGTGTTTTGCATGCCCTAATCATCGTCTCTAGCTGTACCAATTTTCATGAAGATCGGAGGTACACATGTCTATAATGTCCTTTGAAAGAAATTTCAATTTTTTGGCCATATACGGGCTGAGAAACCCGCTTTGAAAGCCCAATTTGGTGCTCCCAAGGGCAGCAAAACAAAAAGTGTTGGTGGAAAATGTGAGCGGCGAAGCCGACAATTTCCATAATTTAGGCAAAAAATATGGAAAAGGGGAAAAAATGGAAGAACAAAGGGGAAGGTGGGAATAAAACAGGGAAAAAAGAGAAGAAAAAGGGTAAGAAAAGTGGAAGAAAATGAAGTAAAGGGAAGAAAAGGGTAAGAAAGGGGGAAAGACAAGGCTGCACCCAGCGACAGAACGCTTTAAATGGGAAGTGTAATTAAATTTGTCGCTGGACATTGCTTATATTAAGAGTATTTTACATTTTCGATCAGCGTCCATTCTCATGAACAGCGTAAATATGTAAATACCTAGCTAAACACTGTGTATAAGTCCCAATAACTACGGATATTGGCGTTTTAAATTTCTTCGAGTTGAATTGTTACGATTCTCATTGAAATCATCATCCTAAATTACTGATATATAATATTTATGCATGTATAAATAATTGAGGTCGACACTAAGGGGATGTTGCATGCATTAGAGTGGGTGTCAGTCAGTATGCCAATCTGACGCATGATTTTGTTTTGTGATTAACTCAGGCTACTTGTTTCAGGGGAAATTAACCAGAACCAGCTTCTAAATGATTTCTATGCTAAGATTTCAACTCCAAGACGAAGTTGTACTGCAAGACTGCAACTCAATTTTGTGGTAGGAAAAGAATTATTAGTGGAAGTGTCAGCGACAAGACAATTGTATTGTTTGATCAGTTTGGTGTATGATAGTGCAAACCTTCTTAAAAATGAAAGTTTTAAGGGTCTAACCTTCCAGTAACAAAGATAAAGATGAAAAGATTCTCATTTCACCCCTACAACTAATCTATTCGACACAGGAATACATTATATTTTCTACCCTGTAGACTAGACTAAGCTAAAGTTTCCCTCGAATGAGAAAATAATGAGTTTTTAAGCAAAATAACCGGAATTCGTTACCTTTTTTGAAGCCATTTGAAGGATTAAGGTTTGTGGGCTGTATAGTAGATGGCAAAGAATTGTCACAATATTTTTCTTGAAGTAGACTCAAACCTCAGGCGATACAACCTACAATCATAGTGATCATATTGTAATTAATAATATTTAAAGGAAATCAATTATTAATTAAATCTCATTTTGTAGCCTAATCAAAATTGATAAAAATGATAAAATGTTTGTGGTCATCGCATTCAAAACTGAGTTTTACAAAATGCTAGTGAAATAAAGCAAAAAAAAATGTACGAGGATGATTATAAACCATTTTACTTGTATTAATCCACTTTGATGAAGAATGATTAAGAGACACCAGAAGAAGTGCGAATGCAGGAACGGGTGAAGTAGCACTGCAAGATACTCGCTCACAAGTTTCTCTCCAGGCTCTTCCACACTGAGCTTATACACAAGACAGAACAATACCAATAATTTGCATGCAAATAAATACCTACATATGTATACTATATGTACCAAAATAAAATGTCCACACATTATTTAGTAACCTGTCCTAGTGCTTTGATATATTATAATACCTATGTACTTAATGCTTTACTTATATTACACTAGCAGATACTTATCTATCTGTAGGATGTAACTAAGGGGTGGGGGAGGTACTTGGTATAAAATGATGTTGAAATAGAAATACAAGAGAATGCAAAAATCAATTTTGTCAATTTTTTATTCATTTATAATGTTTTACCTTAAAAGTCAAGACCATAATATCTAGAAATTGATTTCGGGGAAGGCAATACCACAATATGAAATACAAATGTGTTCATTTTATCAAGATCTTGATCTTGCGCTAAGCGCGAATTTCATGAATTTTACTTCTGTTTTGACTACAGTGGCCAGAAGTCCCGGATTTTCCGGGATTGTCCCGGATTGAGGACCCCGTCTCGGGCGTCCCGAAAACGTCCCAGATTTAGAAAATTGTCCAGGATTTCATAAAAATAATGTGAACCCGAAAAAGAAAGCCAGAAATCTTAAACGGTCTTATTGTTAGTTTCCCCATATGTGTGTTTGCCGTTAATAACATGCACAATAGGATGCTTAACATCCTCGTATCCTCGCAGCAAAGTTTTACTACCAATGGTTAACCTATGGTGTATGGTGTACTTGATTACATCGGTTTGTAATAGTTCATTTATTTTCATATTATATTTTATATTTATACTTCTACTTCTACATGGCAAAGTAAAGTACTTGTGTGTATTAGTGAGCTTTTTAATCTTGTATATTGCATAAGGCGCCAGAAATACTGATTGTACCAGACTATACTGAGTTTGAGTCGCTGTACTGGTGTACTATTTTTTTCAGCATGTTCGGATTTTTAGTCATGACAGAAACACATGACAAAAAGCATGTCTTTTTACTATAAAAACGCAAAAATGTAAAAATAAATTTGGCACTGCGCGCAAATTTGATGCATTTTAGGACGATTTTGATCGCAATTAGCCATAAAAGAGTACAAAATCACAAAAAACCCATATAAATAAAAAATCTTCGAAAAAGTATTTTCCCATAAAAGCACACAAAATTGCAAAAAAAAAACAAACAAATTTGTTCAATTTAATTCATTCCCAAAAAACAGATGATTTTTCCATAAAAATGCACAAAATTGCAAAATGTTTAGCGAATTTCTTGTCCTTTAGGTTGATTTTGACTAAACGTTTAAAATTGAGGTAGGTAACATTACATATTTCCCGTCCCGAATTTTTCTTGTTGAAATAGAGGGTTTTGTAAAATTTCAATGGATTTTCAAAAAATGTCCCGGATTTTACCCAGTCAGATATGGTCACTGTAGTTTTGACCTAACTTTACTCAAATTTTTATTGCTACTCGTAATATTATTATAGACTCATTTGTATAAGATAATGACAAATTGCCTCAGGCTCAATTTATTGGCAATATCTTTTTAGTTTGCATATCTCCTTCTCCAGAAGTCTTTCTACAATAAAAAATATGTAAACAAGAAACCATACATATATGTTTTTGTAAATTTCAACGTCGCTAATCCGCTTGACCAATCAAGAAATGAGATTTTAGCATCATCAGGAAGACCATAAAATTAACTACTAGGAAAAAATTATTCTGTATTTTAAAAAAAATCGTTATAGTTTTAAAAAATGTTTACTGGCGCGACTTCCATCCAACTCTTTATATTGGTTGCTGTTGGTCACGGCTAACAACAACGTGAAAGGATGGAACTTAATTCTGAGAGGCCGTAACTTGTAGTGTTGGTTTCTTAGTTGATTTCTGGAAAACTTAAACCGGAGCAGATTATCGAGAACAGGGCCTCGCATAGCACCTATGCGACCCTGTGCGGGTAGTACGAGTGCGACCCCAAGAGAATATAACTGTAAAATTTTTGACCGGATTCTGCGCAATTTGAAAAACTGCCTTTTAGTTTATTACCTACTAATTTTTTTGACACAATCAAGGCCCAATCAAAAAATTGATTTTATGAATGAATAATGTAAAACAATCGCGCTTAGCGCGAAAAATTGACCTAATTTGAGCCAAACTCGAAGTAAAATACACCAATTTCGCACATATCACAATAAATTTGATTTACGGTACTTTTAAGCCGAAAAACCTCTTGCAATATTTGGAAGATATTGTAAACCAAAACATATTTATGGCGAACATTTTAGTCATATTTGTGACAATTTGGTAGGTCGGTTCAATGATGCAAAATGGCTGCGTATATGATTCCCCAACATGGTGTACAGAATACAGAAGTGTTGATTATCGCGCGTAGAGAGGAAGGTATGAGCTATAAGTAGCAAACTAGCAGGTCTTGGAATATTTAATTTTACTAGTGCTTAGCAAGCTAAATATAATTTCCTAAATGATTTTGTTTGCAATTGTAGAAAATTTTCTTGCCAAGTCGCCACACATGCGCGTTTAAAGATTTGATGTACTCTATGTATAATTCACAATCACCCGATAAGCGCGCTTAATTCAAAATATGCTTGTCATATGGTAAATGAAGCAAGCATTTAGTTTATTACAAATCACCTGTTTTGAAGCAAGAAATATAAACCTTCGCATCTTTGCTAGAAATCGGACCTTCTCTTTGACTGTGACAGTGTTTATCTTTCTAGGAAGAATTTTCAAATTTTCCTAGAATTGCAATCTTGCTATTGAGCTCAAAAATATCCTAAACTGCATCAAAATCGGGCGTAGCGATAACAATTTTGAGATTATGTGTGTAAAATACCCTCTTTTCGGGATTTCGGACGAAGCAAATAATGCTCTCCTTTGCCCCCAACCTCAATACAGTCTTGTATTATGCGATAATTTTAACCATAGAGTTGGACACTTGTACAACTCTTATACATGCTCCCTGAGTTCAAATGTCCGCTGAACGAGTTAATGCGTTTGCTTTGTATTATTTCTTAATGCCCCTATGAATTAATGTACAGTTAGAACCAATTATCTCTATTATTTCTTTCGCTATATTAAATCTGAAGAGACAGACAATCCAATGACATATTCTAATTAGTGAGAGTATCTCCGACTCACCAAAAAATACAATATAATAAATAAGGTTTTTATGTTTTAACATTATTAATTTGAGAAATATGAATTTAAAATTTTCGATTGTAAGAACGCACAAAAGAATCAGTGTAGACTACTTAGATTAGTAGTGTAATCGTTTCTAACTCGGATTTCCCAAAACCATTGGCCAATGGCTGTATCTGCAAAATTTGTATGTTATTTGTCTATATAAATGGGAAAATGATTTACACTATTGCCGCACGAATTAAAAAATCGTAAATATATCTAGTGCAACTTTATGTTTCGTGCGACCCCCTCTTCCGTTGCGACCCTGTGCGGTGGCACGGTCCGCACACCCCAATGCGAGGCCCTGATCGAGAATGAAATTCACACACATATTATATATTATATGATATGGTGTCTTCGATTTGTAGGGGAGGGGGTCCGGAAATACACACAGAATATGATGGGAGGGAGGATGGAAGTATCGTGATAGGACGTCTGCGGGGTCATTATGTTTATTACAATAAAGAAATCATTCGAAATCTCAAAAAATAGATTATTTTACCGCAATTTTTTTAATGTTTTATTACGTTCTATAAAATTTTGTGTTTTTATATTTATTTAGAAAATAGTTTTATTATTTTAATATCATTATTTTAAGCCTCAACTTTGTCGGTGTCTCATATTTTGTTAACATTAATGTTTGCAAACCACAGACGACAAACTTGTGGTTCTACAATTGTGGAGATGTCTGCTGGAATATGCCACCCACGGCAGGGTAACTCTTTCCATGTGCCGCCCCAGTCCCAAAATACTAATACAATAAAAAAGGCTCTCGGCGTCAATATGACGCTCTGCTTCTCACTCCTTTACTATGACAGAAAATCCCAAAATATTTTTGTAACTAAAACTGAAGAAAAATAACTATGATTTTATTCAAACTAATTGTGCGTAGGTAATATTAGCCTTACCCCCACCCCCCAAATGCGCCATTGTATTATTTATAAGGTCAATAATATTGTATCGCTTTTGAAATAATCTGACTCTGCATGTCTATTGAACTTTGCCCAAGATCAATTCGCGCTATCCACACCACAACAAAGTCCAGATTGAAAGATTGGTTGCGTCGACTCAGATTGAAATATACTTTGTTCGATTTTTCTTTGTTCTATTTTCTGTTTTGTGTTCGCAGGGAATATTGTTAATTCTTGTTCTTTTTCTTACAATTACTGCACTTCTTGCCTTTCATCTAGGTGGTTCAAATTTTGCTGAGTGCTGAGATCAAAGTGTTCATCTTTTTTATTGTCGATTTTTTTAAAATACTTTAAATAGAACTTTACGGCCTAATTATATAATCATGGCAGCTTCTGACAACGGCATACAAGAAAGGGAGTTCGTTGAGTTAGGGAAAATATTACCTGTGTTACGGAATGATGAATTACTCACACATGCCGAAGCACTGGAAATTGTAAGTAGATTTATAATTGAAAAATATTTCTGAAATAATGGCATACGAATGAAATAGAATTTTCCTTTGTTGTTTATATTCTAACATCTAACAGTAACAATTGAAATTCAAAAACCAAAAATAATCAAATGCAGCATTCAGTACAGCTTGAAATTTTGTTATTCTGTTTAATAAGATTGATTTAGAAAGAATCTAATATTAAAGGATTGGGGATTGTTTTTTTAATATATTCAAAAAGGCAAGTACGAAAAATGTTGAAGAGAGACGTTTAGAGTTTCATACACTTCTTATACAGAAGAAGCCACAAACAGCTTTGCTGATTTTGAATATGTTAAGGAGATTGAACAGAAGGATCTGGACTGAGGAAAATTTTAAAAAGCACCCATTACAAAATCCAATGGTACAAAAGTACATTATGCAATTTAAATTATAAAATGTGCAAATAATTATTTTTAACTTAGCAAATGACAATTACGATTTAATTTTTCTTGCAGATTGCTAACAACATAATGCAATTTTTACCATTCGACGACATCTTAAATTGCCGCCTCGTTTGTAAGGACTGGAAAACTGGAGCGGACGAATTTCTTAAACAAGAGACGGTTATTCAAATATACTCGACCGATTTAGTCTCCGACTTCTGTAACGTTTTGAAAGAAACAGGCGATCTTCTGATCCCTTACAATCGTCTCTGCTTTTGGGGGAAGGAAGATGGATTGACAATTTGTACAACTGAAATTACAAAGGCGTTTGAATCTTACGGAGAAAGAGTGAAATATCTACAATTTTTGAAAGTTAACTTGGAGAGTCAAGGCAATTATTTGGCGAACTATGATATGAGCGGTTGGATTTCAAAATTGAACAATTTGGTCGAACTGGAAATTGACAGTTGTAAGGACCATGACTTGCAACTTAGCAAAAGCACTTTACTAAAAGTTGACTGGAATAAATTAAAATCGATTAAGTCCATTAAATTTAATTTTGTTGTCATTACCTTGAAGAAGGATGGTAACATACTAATAGTTCCTTTTGCAATAAGTTGGTGTAAAGTAATCTTCATGAAAGACGGAGTAGAAATGAAAGAAGTCCGTTTGAACGATATTATTGATTTCAGTCAAGCTTCAGAAATACATGTTTGTGGATGTGAAGATAAAACCAATGACAAGACGATATTGGATATGCAAAGCCAAGAATTCAACTGTGCGAAATTGCGATTGATAAGTCTTGAATTAGAAAATTGGGGAAAAGCAAAAGGAAACGTTAAATATTTCCTTCTCTTTGGATCAGATTTTGTGGAAAAGAACCAATTAAAAATCATGCAGCTTTGTTCTGCATTTTCAAAAATTGATTTAGCAGCTCTTCCTTGCACAATTCAAAACCTGCATTTTGGAGAACTCCTTGAATATACATGCACTGAAGAAATTGAATTTCCAGACTTACAATTTTTGCAGTTTGGTAATTCTGATGACACTAACCAGATTATTCATTTTGCAAATTGTTATAATTTGGTTGAATTGGAATTAGGATCGATACATAAACCTAAGGAGTTTACAGCTCTAAATGTACGTTCCATACCGAAAAATGTGAGACGAATCAAAATCAATAGAACCAGAATTGTAGATTTCGAAGACGAAGAAAACGACAAAGACTACACATATGAGTTAGAAACTCTCATTTTGGAAGATCATCTCAATCGCCTTCGCACTGATGTAGCTCGAATGATTTTGAAAATCAGGCCGAAAATTTTGGTAGTGTCATGTTGGGGTTTGGGGGAAGAATTTGATAACACTAACATTATCAAATTTGTTAAGGAGAACCAACAATTGGAAAAAATAATCATTGGCACTTTAAATAACTTGGATTTACACACAAATAATCCATTTGAATGTAGCATTTTTTCAGACTATGTTGAGGGTATAAAATCCAACTGTTACCAATTTGAAAAGAAATATGGCAAACCGTTGACAAATTCGGAATTTCAACAATGGATGAAACTGAATGGATCATTTTGTGAACATTGTAACCATTTTTAATTCATCGACAATTTCAATTGCAAATATTGTATAAAGGTTTATCAAGTATATTTAAATGAGATATCTTTGGTAAATGTTAAATCGTACAACAACCCTAATATAATGAAATTATGTATCATACTACAAAACAACTGTCATACAACTGTTGAAGAAGTCAGAGATAATATTATTATTTATAACATGAAGTTACGGATAATTTTAGTGACACGAAGGTTTACGTTTGTAATATAAATGATTTAATGACTTCCATTTGTATTAATTATTTGCCTTGTGTATTTTACATTTTATATAAATAGTATTATTTATGAATGTAAGTATTTTGTGTGCCTATGGATAATTTGATATGAGGCATTTGGATGAAAAATGAATGATTAAATATTTAAATGGTTCTTAAGCTAATTTTCCTAATGTACTGTATCTGTAGGTAAATGAGAAACACATGATAATATTTTATTATTATCACATTAATGTTAATGAATTGCGAATTTAGGTTGATTGAAAATGTAGTAGAGTAGGTAGTGCGTACAACTTCGGTTCAATTTTTTGCACATTTTTCTAATAATAATTACAAGTTATAATTTACATACCTTAGTAAATTGATATCGTTACTGAAATAAATGTACATGGATTTATTGCAAACATTTTATTACATTTTATTCCTCTTGCATTGTGCAGTGAATTAATTACTAAATCATAGTGAGTCATACACATAAAATGTCAAATAAAGATTATCTTGGGCTCGAGTAATGAACTATATAGGTTGTAGGTGTATATGCATGATATTCTTTTCTTAAGCCATTAAACTTTTTCAAAATAGTTTTATCTTATTGTTATTGCAAAGCTCTAAATCAGAAAACAAAATTCCATTTCTGCTGTAGGGGAGACTCTTGTTTAAAAAATGAAAAAAATGAATGAAAATTAAATAAAAATAATATACGATGACAAAAACATTAATGCTACAAAGAAAGCCATTATAAATGCAATAGAATTTAGAATGCGTAGACTTTCCAACCACATCAAAAGTCTATGTCCCTATTCAATTGATGGCAAAGTTTAAAATATGTTTTGATCGCTGCATCTCGACCTTCAATGGGCCAGAGATGTTCTGAAAATGTTTTGACTGTTGCACTTGGATTGAATACAATTTGAAAGAGCTCTATTAATGCGGACATTATAATGTGTCATGCTCCTTTTATTAATAGCCTGCTCCTGTGCTCCTCACGATTAATGCATGTATGATGTAGGGCAACAATTAATTTAATGACGACTAAATCTATTCTCGCTGCGCTCTACGTTGTAAGTGCACTTCGTTGTGTGAAGATTGAGTTGCAGAGTTAAAGTTCGGCATGCATCCATATACAATAGTGAATAAAATTTATAAAAGTTTTAATAATAAAATTTATAAAAGTTTTAATAATAAAATTTATAAAAGTTTTAATAATAAAATTTAAAATACAACTAAGTAATTGAGTGCGGCAACTGGAAATCCTTTATTATGCGGGTATTGTAGGTACCAAAAATGATTAACCTTCAGACTACGGTTCATACCCCATGTGTGATTTTTGACAAATATATCAAAATCGGTAGCCCCGATTGCAAAACACTCTTAGATAATCCTCCGTCGATAAATTTCGATCATTTTATTTTTTGAAATTTTGAATTTGTTTTCGCGCTGAATTTATATTTCGAAAACTGCGCAACCAATTGCAAAAATCTTTTGGCTTATAATCAACAAAACATAAATCTATCAAACAAATTCCTTTTCCGAATTTTAAAATGTACAGTTTCCAAAATAATTTTGGTGTACATGTGATACCCCAGTCCGTGTTCCCCAATCTCACAAAAAAGGCGCCCCAACCCCACAAAATTTGAAAATTTCGCTACACATGAGGCGCCCTCGGACATTTGCTTCAAC
>JAQFYB010002193.1:0-26245 GCA_034694085.1 Pogonognathellus longicornis | reverse complement strand
CTTCGCATAAAGCACACAAGCTTTCCACCTGCATAATTTGTTCATTGTCATTTGTATAAAATTATTATATAAAATAATCTATATACCTTGAAATAAACAATAACCATTTAAGCTAAATGGATGTACAGAAAATATTTTATCTTTTAACCTTCAAAGCACCATGTAGAAGGACACAAAAATTTGGTATTCCGCAGTCTAAATCTTCATCAATTTCTTCACTTTTCCCTTGACTAAACCCTCCAGCATCTGTAATTTAAAGGTTGTATTAATTATTGTAGGCACTTATGTTAACATTAGTTACCCAAAAATAAATCCCGGCAGAGAATTAGCCCTTTACCTCCAGTCTTAAGAGGAAGCAGCAGATGACGAGAATGAGCAGGAGGACTCGCTAAATCATTGCTGTCGATAAATCCAAGTATCTCAACTACATCAGAGATATCATAACGTTTTTCATCGAATCGACAAACAAACGGTTGGGGTGGAGGACAAAGTGTTACTTTTGATGACAGTTGCCCACATCTTAATAAACCTTTATATGGTGTAAAATCCTTTGCACACAACTTTGCAACGGCACTGCTACATCCCTAAAATACACATACATAGTATTATATACCATTACACATCATTACTTAAAATAAATTATTTTAAATCTAAAGTAACAACAAAATATTCACTAACTTTTAATGTAAGATGATTCTCTGGAAAATAGACCATTCCATCTCCACAACTAACTTCAATTAGCTTCGTCAGCATAGAACAGTTTTCAGTGTAGTTTCTATCTTCTGGATCACCTGAACAAAATAGAAAAGCCATGTACCTACAGTCCTAATCATCAAATTAGTGTATACAGTTTACATATTATATTATTCATTATTACACTTACTTAAAGATAAAATATTCATTTTTGCTGGAAACGGAAACGGCTTTGCTTTTTGGATTGTGTCACGCAAACACCCAGGACCGAATCCTGCCGAGCCATCTGTAATAAGCAAAATCTGAATGGGAACGGTATTTCCCCATGTCTCCATTACTATAGTAGTAATTCCATTTAACACTGACTCAAAGTTCGTCTTGTCGTATTCAGATAGAGAATCCAAATGAGATCGAATGCTTCCCAGGTCTCTGGTAAAGGACGTCAGAACTTCATATAAATTTGAAAAGGTGAGCTATAACATTAAAATGTCAATGCATATACATAAAAAAACTTTTCAGTTCATTATTTATTTAAAAATGAAAAAGCAGGCAAACACTGCTCATTGCATGCATGGCATAAATATTATGGCAATTAAAACTGTCTATAATGGAGTCAAACCATTGAAACGAACTCCAATTTGCAATGCGCTGATATATGATCAAGAAATTGATTGACTGCATCCACAGCGAGTTTCTTTCGTGTGGGTAATTCATCCTCTGGAGTCTCAACGGATTGTGAGTTAGTGCCACTAATCGGGCGGCACATGGATAAAGACACATCTACCGCAATAACAGTTGGCATTGTGTTTGCTTAAATGCTTTAATTACTGGACCGTCATCTGTAAAACAAGCAAACAATAAACAAACACTTAACTTTCAAGTACAATGTACAAAAACAACACTTCATTCTTAAACTTCGAATATTATTAAGTAGCGCAAGCTACTTTATAGAAATTGTTTGTAAGTCTGTCTGTCTGTTTGTGCATTTTTACAATGAGAATGGAATATACACGTACCTACTAATACACTATTGACGCTATATACATATAGCACTACGCCATATACATACCTACTGCACTACATATCAACCACACACCAAAGTCCCCCTAAGTCAACAATAATGATCCAAAATGTGTCACTGATCAACCAAAATTGTTAAAAAGTCTCAAGGCACCCCAAAACCATACACAACTGACGCTACTTACTTATATCCCTTTTATTATGGTTTATATTACTGCATACGGATGTAATTTGTACAAAGGTAACAAAAACCTTCATTTATTTTGCGTCGTACCCTTTATATTATCTTTACATGGGCATGGCATGATAAAGATCAATTACAATATTGTGGTGTGTTATCGAATCCCAGGGTAAAGTAGATTGGAAAATAATATTAAATCATTTCCCAAATTACTACTGACTCATTCCGAGTTATTTGCATATAATTACCAATGTTCCTGGATCCTTAAAGCCTTAACCAAGTAGGAAGGTTTCTTGTACACAAATATATATTATCAATATATTATCATTACCAATACCATTTATTTTTTGCTGCAGTACCATTTTTGATCATTATTTTTGACAATTTATTGACATCGGTTATAAAAAACACTATAGTCAAGGTGTATCATGTAATTTAATTATTATTGAAACCTATGCAAGGAAACATTCTCATGGTGTCATTAGATTGTAGAGAATTTTATGTGTGCAGCAGGCAGCACTCATCATGAGTTAAACAAACCATTTATCAAGTGGGTAATTCTATTTAGACATTAGTAAAGGGTTCAGATAAGATAAATTAGAGAATTAGGTAGTATTGGTATTGAATAGTATACATTAATAAATCACATTATTAGCATGAATAAATCACGAACACGAGGACCAAGTACGTGATTTTATTTATGCATTATATAGACAGGTATCTTCATTGCATAATATAGCGTATCAGCTTATGACTGAAGTCCCTGTTGAAAGAATCTGCTGGACAAAGATTTACGATCTCAACAAAATATTTGTACATAATTGATATGAATGACTCATGACTTTGAAAGATAATGATGTTAATGGTAATGATCTTCCACTGTAATTAATTATATCGTATATAATGAAACTAATAAAAGTGTAATAAAAAGTAATTTATTGCATCACTTGTCCGAATGGCATTTGAACTGTGTATAAAAATCAAAATTGCTTGTGAGACGCATATGATTCTAGCAAGACATAATCTCTAC
The DNA here is from genome assembly GCA_034694085.1 of Pogonognathellus longicornis. Classification (NCBI taxonomy): domain Eukaryota; kingdom Metazoa; phylum Arthropoda; class Collembola; order Entomobryomorpha; family Tomoceridae; genus Pogonognathellus; species Pogonognathellus longicornis. The sequence goes on along the minus strand of JAQFYB010002193.1, from coordinate 23,321 downwards.
TCTACTACTGCAATTGAGAAATGTAATTGAATGTCTTGTGTTGAATGAATGTTGGGACAAAAGCTGAACACGCGACTTAATGATTAAATCTCAGTCTGGGTTTGACGTATGCTACGATTGCTAACCTAAAGACCACCAAATACTAAATACTTACACTTTTTTTTATTAAAGATAAAGTTAGTAATAGTAAGTAAAAAATTGATTTGAATACAAAGTATTAACTTAAATAGTACAGTGCAATACATCATGTATAGAGACAGAGACAAGTTACATACGTGCAAACAGTTATGCACGTACATATGTGCTGACGTCCAGATCCAAAAGTCTCAATCTAGCAGAAAGTAGTATAAAGTAGTTTTTGTAATGTAGACAGTATGTCGAGATAAATTATTCCAATGTTAAAAATGTACTACCTAAATACCCAACTAATACCTACTAATTATTAAATTACATATAAATTATCCTAATAATAAGTAGTAAACTAAGGTTAAAGTGAAACTCTCACTCCTATGTATATCTATACTATACCATTGTTACTGTAACATTAATTCTAATAATGCCTTATCTCTTACATATCATATTTAATTAAATGTAATAATGACAAAAGGGAGAATCTGAATAGTGAATAATATAGATTCAATAATATTTATCACCACAATTTTAATGTATTAAGTATAATCTGTATAATAAGTTTAACTGAACTAACAATCAGCATAAAAATACATATATTCATGAGTCATGTGCTCATAAATTATCATAAATATTATTGTATCCATAATAATAGCATCTGTCAACTTTATTTGATTTTGACAAGTGGTTATTTTTATCCATTTCAACCAATACACTTGTGTTTACCAAATTGGTATCGGTCAATGTTCACAAAGGTTTGCAGTTGAAGCAATAGATAGAATTTCGGGTTAAAATAATAATAGAGATGATGACAATCTGTGTATTGTATTATAATTAACAACGAGACACATAATAAAATTACTATAGCCTAAATATTATATGTATTTTACTTAGAATCACATAGACCGCATAAAATGTGCACCGATTTAGCATGCAGATGTTACATGAATTTCATAGCTAGTTAAGCGGTAGGTACATGTTATACTGGTGCATTATATGGCGAACAAAGTCTAATGTGATTTATTTAGGTTGAGAGTAAGACAACCTGGAGGCTGTATCCGTGTCGGGTGGAGGTCATTGTCATAATGATAGTCATATGATAGATAAACTTTATTCATGCTAATGACTTAATCTTCGCTTCTATTTCACCACATTTATGAAAGCAACCATACCTATAAAATATTATCAATAGTACCGTTAAGTTAGTGAAGGTACACAGAGTGCATCTTAAAGAAATACACTGAACTTCATAAACTAGAAAATCGTTGATAAGTTACTTGTTAGAGTAATTCTTACTCGACTCAAACCTAGCATTATTAACCAGAATGACCTATGTAACGAACAATAACAGCAACCTTCTCCAAACTAAAATCAATGAATAATTGGTTGCCGCTTTCAATCTACATAATCTACAATAGACTCATACTATTTACAATACATAACCAAAGCCATATTTGCATAATGTCATCATACTCATGGAAAGACTCAAAAAGGTAAATATTTCTTCCTTTGACCATCCTAACCCACCAAAAGATAATATACATGCTAAATGATACATTGATAACATAGGTACTGGGTAGTAACATAGGACCACCACCATTCACTATCTTTCATTTCACCCTGGCCTAAAGGCGAACTTACCTAAAGACACTCTATGCATAAAACTAAATCGTTTATACTAAACAGATAATGATAATCGGAGATAATAAATCGTATCACATACTCCTGCAAGCCTGCAAGAGTATGTACTACCAAATGTAATGCAATGAAATGCAAGCTGGATAGCGGGATACGGTATATTAATTATTGTAAGTTATAAACCTTAATTATAAGGTACACTCAGATTCCAGAACTACTAAATATCCATTGACTCAATTTTCTCATGCGCATATGTTAAGTAAATCCAATCATTCAGATTCAGATTGTATGAAGTAGTACTATTAAACACAATTGGAAAACATGATTGAACAATTAATCACAATTCTGTATTACTGGAATAAAGACCTACAATCCGCATTGCTCTGCACACATCACATTTAGGTGGTGTGTAAAGATCAAAATTCATATTGAACACACATTGATTTGTGTACTGAATGTACCACACAAAGTGCGAAGAGTAACTAATAGGTAACACCTAAACGTAAACGTTATGTCAAGTGTGTTTTAGTTTACAGTGAGATAAATTTTGTATCACGTATGTATGGGTATGTGTATCAAGTTTATTATGTAGTTAAACCACAAACATATTAATGTGTAATCATGAAAATCATGTTCATGATTCAAGTACTTTTGATGTACAAACATACGTACTTCCCAACAAAATACATGGATAACTCTTTCAATATCATCAACAACAACAAAGGAAGTATAAATACTTGTTTAGTTCAATTCATTAGCTGATACTAAAAGGACAACCGTTAATCTGCTTGCATATTTACATACGTTCATAAGACAAGAGATCATGTACTATTTTAATAATTTTAACAAAAAGTAATGTGTTATCAGCGAAAACTAACGAAACGCGATCAAAATTATGTACTAATCTACTAATGAAACTACAACTAAAGCCAGAAAAGTAGTGCAAGTAAAGCATTTGTACTTTCTTATAGTGTTGAAAAGTGAATTGAAAAAACACATTGTAAGTGCTAGAATGTTAAATCTACTGAGCCAGTGAACTCGTCGTAAATCATTTTCACTGAAACTTGATGTTTTGAACTGATTATACCATTTTAACCTAAAATATATATAACGTATACATATGCACAATGTTCTGGACGAAATATATCACCGTAGAACCTACGATGTTTCTACAGCAAATAGGAGATACATTAACATACGTCATTTTTCAAAATTTATTCATTGATAAGGTAAGAATGGGCTGATCACAACTTTAAAAATGATATAAATCTAAACGAACTTTCGATGCATAATATCTGTTATTTTATTGTTTTGATAGATCTGTCAAAATCAACTTAAATATGATAAAGCTGACTGCGATCTCTATGCTGCCATATCAGACGAACTTGATCCGTCTCAACAATATCTAATTCCTATGATGAATAAAATACAAGTAATATAAATATTTATTTGTATAGCCATTTTTTACAACAAAACTACTTACAAGATTATAATCAAGGTTTCTTTTGCTTCTAAAAGTCATTTTTTAAAGCAAAACATTTATTTATTTCGGCAAGATTGAGATAAATTACTTATAAAGAAACCTTAATTATAAAGTCATTTTTTAAAGCAAAACATTTATTTATTTCGGCAAGATTGAGATAAATAAGATAAATTACTTATAAAGAAACCTTAATTATAACCATATCAGGGTAGTCTGTTACATTTTTTACTTAAAGATTACTAGCAATAAATTTTAATTCTCGTTTCCTTCCACCCTCCTTGCTAACAAAACAATTATTTAAAACAATTATTTCAGGAGTCTTCAGCAAGTTTTTTACTGTACAATTCACTAGTTGAGAACTCATTTCCAGTTATTCTTGTGCTATTTTTGGGAGTTTGGAGTGATGCCCAGAGAAGGAGAAAACCCCCCTTAATATTATCTCTAATGGGAAAATTCCTGCGTTCATGTGGGTTACTAATAAATGCCTATTTTATGAGCTGGTCTCCTATTACTTTACTTTTTACGGTCGCTCTCCCACATAGCTTAGGAGGAGCAAGTTCAGTCTTTAATATGGCTGCATTTAGGTAAGAAAATGTTTCTCACGAAAAATTGACTCATTAATCACGGATTGAACAAAACCTATACTATTTTGTCTCAACATTTCAGCTATTTATCAGATACGAGTGTACCCCGTAACCGAACTTGGAGATTAGGAATAGCAGAATTTTGTTGGCATTTAGGTTCACCCATTGGACTGTATCTCGGAGCTTATCTTTATGCAGTCGGTGGATATATCTGCGTTTTCGCAGCGTCTGCCACTTTTCACTTAATTGCCTTATTGTACACCATATTTATACTGCCAGAGGTTCCACAACCTAAGCCTTCTTTATGCAGTGTAGGGAAGTATGGGTACAATTATGGCAGTTGCACAGAAGTTCAAGTTAAACGGGTGCGATGTTTCAGTGAAAATGAGACAGCAAACCGAGATGTCGAAAATAATAATGAAAAGGATAATTTAGTTGACAATGACAGCTCTGAGGAGGAAGATAATGGCAAACCTTCTGTTAAAGAAATTGTCGTTGGATCTATAAAAGCAATTATGCGAAAACGACCCAATCATACCAGAAAATGTTTATTGTCTCTTGGTGCCATCATGCTTTTGTATGGAATTGCATTTCACGGTATGTGCATAAAACTTTCTTTAGCAATTTACTGAACTTACAAGTGAAGGGCTACGAATTGATTTAATGTTCTTATAAAAATATAATTTCGCACATGCAAAACGTATTAGTACAAAATTGCAATATATTTTTTCACTTGCAGGAGAAGCAAACATGAAATATCTTTTTACTAGAAATAGATTTCAGTGGAGAGAACAACAATTTAGCGCTTGGACAATTTTTGATGCACTTATGTTAGTAGTTGGATTGACGGTAGTAATGCCAGTAACCAGTAAACTACTACGATTAAGTGACACTCTTGCAGGAGGCGTTGCGTCATTTGGACGCGCTGCTTCCAGAGCTTGCATAGCATTTGCTCCATCCTCAAATTACTTATACTTCGGTAAGCACAATAGCTACACTTCATATTTTACACTCAGTTATAATTATAGCTGTCTCGTAATGAATTTAAGTTTTAAAAATGACTGGAAACTACATTAAAATCAACTTTATTATACTACAGCTTCTATAATAGACGTCACAGGAGTGATCGGACCACTTTCCACGAGATCATTAGCTTCCAAATGCGTACTACGTGACGAAAGAGGTACCTTTTTTTTCAATTTTTGTTGTATATTATACCTATAATATACAACAAAAATTGGAAAACACATTCATAACATTAAAATGAATGATCAAAAGTTCAATATTTTGAAATTAAATATATATTAAATAATAATAATATGTAATAAGTTAATAAGTTTTTCCAATTTTGCAGGCAAGGTATTTGCATTTTTAGGTTGTATAGAAGCCATCGTTCCACTTATTGCTGTACCACTCTACTCCTTAATATATTCGCACACACTGGAGTTTGCTCCATCCTCTATTTATTTTGTCTCAACTGGAATCTACTTTGCCACATTTGTGATTTTCGGGTAAATAAACTATTTCAATGCTACAACGTTCTAAAAATAATTTGAAAACATACTAACAGTGGAAAGCATTTCTTTTTTAGAATTCTCTTCGTCGCAGCTAAAATGAACATTGTTCAATTCTCCGGAACTGACACAACAGTTTTAACAAACCCGATTGATAAAAGTTTGCTAACTGTGTCAGGATTGGGGGTACCTTACATGTACAGAAGAGGAAGCCTTTCATAGTTATAAACTGAACGTTGAATGCGCAGAACAAGCTATAAATAATAATAAACATACCCAATAAAACTGCACAGTTTTTGGAATAGAATTTCATATATAATTTTAATAACATATTACAAATATGTTATGGTTCTTATGCAATAATATTTGCTTTTTTAATTTTATGTTTCACGTATTACTTGTACTCGTACTTTATCATTGTCAACTAATACAACAAAACAAATGTGTTGAATTTCTTTGTGTATTAGTCTAGTCCAAATATATAATATCAAATATGAAATAAAAATTTATAAATATATGTCATTTAGCTTACTTGAACACATACGTTTTAAATGAGTGGCATAATTAATTAAAATAGGCAATTTTGTACACAATATTCTTAATTTCAATTGATTACACTTGTATGTAATCAACTTTCAATATAAGTTATCGCATCGCAAAAACATCAACAATGTACGACTTTTTAACCTTTAGAGTACAACCATACGCACAAAACTGACCTGATATTGTCCGGAGGAAATGTGAGACAACTGATGACATGAGACGATTTCTTGTTTATTTGAGCCCAAAATAATAAGTCCTATTATCTAATAGTATTCTCTCAGAATTTAAGATTGCTTGCAACAGGTTTTAATCAGAGTCCGTGATCCAGGTCACTGTTTACTATGATGTATGATGACTATAATGTATAATAAAAAAGTACAAGAAATAATTATTATCAAAATGTAATGTACAAAGCTGTCAGCTATCACATCAGCTGTCTATGAAGGATAAAATAAACCCATTATTTCTTAAAAAATTACTAATAAAGAATATTGCAAACGTGCGGTGGGGAAAGCAAAACAGCTGACGATTACATGTAATACTTACGCAATTGTTTACGCTTTACTCACAAAAATGAATGAAATACAATAATCATAACTTGAACTTTGACACATATCATAAAAATACCCACTTTCACAAGATCACAAGAACTAAAGTTGAAAGTATTTTTTGCTATTTGTTTACAACCGGAGTTTTTAAAACATTCTCACCTGTTATAAAAGCCACAACTATATACCCGCTATTGCATGGAGCGTTTTACGATTTAAATATTCGGTAGCGGGAGAGGAATTTAGGAAACTTAGAATCTGATCGTCGTAACAAAATAAATATATCTGTGTTGAGTTAAACAATAAAGTTAAAGAAGAATATTTAATTGTTAGTTAACTAATTATTGTCATTCGTTGCTCGTCTCGTTCCGTGACAGTGTGTATTTAAACTATTTCCACTACTATAATGAACTGAACTATGACAGTCATAGTCCACAGGCAACAGACAGAGTTAGTCAATAGTCTCAGTAGTTGAGTGTGGGTGGACACTTGGACACAAAAACTTGGTCCACTTAAAAATCTATTCGGAAGTTACAGGGACTGGTGACGATACAACAGCGAGGAAGTTATAGGATTGTAAACTATTGTTTTAAATATTGAGTAATAACATGAATGAATATAATGTGAATAATTAAATCAGACGCATTAAAAAATGAAAACTAATTTATATTATTATTTGACTTTTTGCAGGTGTGTGATTTACTCTTTTACTCCCATTAAATTGACGGCTAAGAGCTGCAGTGCCATTGGATTCAAATCAAAAATTGACCATGGAACTTATTAAATCTGCAAAAAGCAAGGTATTCTTAATGATACAAATTACAAAATCACTACCTACTACCTATATAATGTATTAGATTAGATATTTCATTTTTAATAAGTAATTACTAACAATCGCTAAGATATTAACGAGATAGGATATAAAGTCAAAAGTATGCATTAAAAAACCCAAAAATGTGTTTGCACTGTATGCACTACTCAGGTTTACACATACATATATTATATGCAAGATTTTGTATTTATAAGCATGTATATGCAAATACACACTATCAAGTGAAAATGCACCCTTTCCAGCTGTAGAAGTCCTGCAAAACTTGAAAACTTATAGACACGGTTTCAGACTAGTAATCGAAGTTACTTATGTGTTCATTCATATTCATATGATACATATTCTCCCCTCCCTCTGATTGCAACCTTTGGATAATATGTGCGGAAGGCAAATAATGTTAATATTTGTTTAACTAATGTCATTTTCTGCACAGGTATTTTTACCTTATGGTATGCAGTTAAAGCAAGCAAACCAATGGTACCCTCAAGAATTGTGCCAGGAATGGCCACATCAAGCGAGTGCTCTTTCGTTAGGCGAATCCAATATTGTCAAATACGGAGTAAGTTTTCCATTGAGGACAGGTCTGACACCTTTGAAAGAAACAGATTTTCCAGAATTCACACTGTATTTGCCTATGGAAGATGGTCAAGTAGAAGAGGTTTTTGTTAGTCGAGGAGTTTGTGTGAGTCAAGCAAATAATAATATATTCTGTATTGCTCATTGTTAAAATTAATATGGAAATGTATTATAGCTGTTCAATGAGATTGGTTAAATTCTTAATGTGTAATGTGTAATTAATAATACATTTCAGGCTGTTAGCCATGGACCAATAGGGGGATTATGTCATCTGAAAGGATTATATCGTTCTTTGACTTCCTATGGTACTGGCGGAGGCATAAAAAGTTTTCTAAAAACTGAGTTTTGCACTGGCGATAAGAAAGAAAAAGGTGTGCAACAACATTGTTTGATTTATTAAGGTTTTTTAGCAAAGTTGAGAAAGATGACATTTTGACTTTACTTTGTTGCTTGCAGTTAAGTATCTGTGCTTAGTCGAGAATGGAGGTATATCTCTGTACGCGGAGGGTGGCAGTGAAAACCACGTTGCATATATGCCAGAGTTCAATATAAGTCGGGTTATTGGATGTTCATTTGGACTATTGGTAATACCAGCAAAGGGGAAGGATACCGAAACTGAAGATGAAAAAGGGATTTACGTTTTGACGCATCCAATCAAGCAAATTAGCAAAGTTTTACTAAAAGGCCATCCTGGTTGGTTAAATACTTTTTTGTAATTACTAATTACGAATGTGTTACATTTAAAATAGTATTTTGTCTTCATATTTTTCAGAATGTATCCCGTATAGTCATGAAACTGAGCGTTTGCTATGCTGCGAAAATGATCTATGTGTGTTTTGGAATCGAGTAGAAAGTAATAAACTAATTATAAGGCGCCTGGTGAAAGCAGAAAAGAAGGTGTGGGGTTAATGAGCTATTTCAATATTAAAAGTGTATCTTATCAATATTCTGATAATGGTCATTTCATTTTAATTCGATTTTTATTTCTTGCAGGACATTTTGCAAAGTTCTACTTTAAATTCAACTACATGCTTTGCCACACATGATCACTTCAATAGACCTTATACACCGACCGGATCGTCTTTGTTTACTCCAGCTGGAAAATCGCACCACAAATCCGCAATGAGAGTCAATCGGTAAGTTATTATTTACTATTATATACAGACTTGTAATGTAGTTTACTGTTCATAAAGGCATTGTGAACTATGTTAACCATACGGATATTACATTTATATATTGCATTGACTTTATTCAGGTGTTATTACATGTATGTTTATGTATACTATTATCTTGTTTTGGCTCTGCTTATCATGCAAATTTTTTTATATAGGGAAGGGGCTACAACTTGCTACTGGCCAACATTTGATTTCTCAGAGTCAACTGTACCTGGACCAGGTCTTGCTCTCGGTTTCTATCCTCCTCATGTATGGTAAGAAATGTCATTCATTCAAAATCATTTGTATTCTGTAAACATAACAATATTCAAGTTTTCAAGTGTCTAATATTTTATACTGTTGATATTTTAGCATTTATGATGAACCTGAACTGGCATTTACTACTTTATTCAATATTGATTTACCGAAGGGAAGATGGATTGAACCTCGAAAAGTACAAATCGTACGTAGTGAAAGAACTCCTTCAAATCTAGCTATGTGGTTGTTAGTAAAGCACAACCTATATCTTCATGGCATCAATATAGATAGCGGGGCAAAATTAACTCACTGGGCTCAAAAAGATGTGGAAGATTTTTCTTGCCCTGTTGGGAACACTCGATTACCCATTTTAGTAACGTTATCACGCAATGGTCAACTTAAAATTGGGTGGTTGGACGACAGTTTCAACATAGTGAGTTCTGCTGAACTTCTAAGTGATATTGACCGACCAATTGCAAGTGTTGATTGTGTTTTGTTTGGGGATAAAATTGTCTGTAGTTTACAAGATGAACAATATCAAAAAGGTATTCTATACTTAAATAATTACCGAACAAACGGCTTAATCAGGAGATGCGTTGACCGATTGCGAGAAGAGCTTCCTAGTAGTATTTCGTCAAAATTAATTGCTGGATATATGGGGCAAAATGTTCAACTCAACTTTAATAGAGTTTGGAAAGATTTTACGAAAGTTATTGTGAACGTTCTACTCAATACTCCAACGAAAGAAAGACTGGGCATTTCATTGACAGCATATAAAACTGTGGAAACTCTTAGAGAGGTATTGAATCAAGAGGTTCTTATCAATTATACAGACATGCAAAACAATTAGAAGGTTAAATAATGTGCTGCTATATTGTTGTGTTACAGAATCTCAAATTAACAACATCGTGCCGCAACTATTTGGACAATCTTAAGAGTCTAGAAGACACATTAGTAACCTTTTTGAAAGAAAATTTTTCCTCGGTATGATTCATTCTATATCAATTCCTGAAATCATATTTGGTAAAAACACTATGTAATTTATTTTAATTGTTTGCTCAATAGGAACCAATACCAGTGAAGTCGCCGTCAATTTTTGTAAAGTTTGGAAATCTCCTTCTATCTCCTCGTGCTACAGTTGCTGAACATCCTGATTTCGAAACACTCCCTATTGTGATGAAACTGCTACTTGACCATCCTGACTCTGTAGAAAATATGGAAAAATTGGCTATTATGAAATCTGGAGAAGAATATTTTACGCCATTGATTGAAATATTGATTTCGGATGTATTTCAAAGAAATATGTACGATGTACAGTTTGATTGGCCAGAATCAGTTATAAATTGTATGGGGAGAACAGATTACTTGAGTGGCCTCCCTGGGTATAACAAGTTCACTAAAGATAAGGTGTTTGAAATTTTTACGCCTTATCGAGAAAGGGAAGATGTTGGAGAAGACCCACCCTGGGTGAACCATGTTCTTAATATGGTTAGTACATTTTAATTTTTTCAAAAATATTTTTATGTTTTCAATTTATTAAGTCAAATTCAACTTTTGCTTGGAATTTAGAGGGTGTTCTCGGAGGATAGGAGATTAGAAGAAGTTTGTCGACTTTTAGATTCAGCTTCGCCATTAACATTAGATATTGAGCAAAGAGCTGAGATGTCGGACCACGAATTTGTTGAAGAACAAGAAAAACATTTATTACAGCTTGTGCAAATTTCTTTTTCAGCCCCTGTGGGCAGATCAGCTTTCACACTTCGTACAGAAGAGAAAAACTTCGCTAATTTAACTAGCAATATTCATCTGCCAAAATTGTGTTTAACTGGAAAATGTGCTACGAAGGGAACTGGTATCGAATTAAATGAAACTGATTTACCTCAGACTTATACAGCGTGGCCGACGTTTCACAATGCTGTTGCTTCTGCCTTGTCTGTTCGCTTTACAGATAAACCTGCAGACGCTTGGTATGTATAGTTCCTTACATAGTCTAATATTTACCTATTAGTTCATTTGTATCGTCGTTTATGCTGTAAAACTTAGATTAGTATTTCTAAAAAATATATTATATCAACAGGTTTGCCTACAATAAAGCGAAGACGAACGAAGGTCCAGAGCAAGCTGGAATGATTCTAGGATTTGGATTAAATGGAATTCTTTCTTCCATGCCTCCTACACTGCGCCATGAACATTTAGCAAAGGAAAACTCTTACACCTCAATGGCAATGCTCTTAGGACTGAGTGCAAACTTAGTTGGCACTGGAGACATTTCTACATGGAAAGTAATTAGTCTTCATATTGGAGCAATGCTGCCTTCTTGCACTACGGAATTGGAAATACCGAGATTGGCTACCTTGGTTGCTCCCTGCGCTTTAGGTCTTTTATTCCTCGGAACTCACAATAGTCACATAGCAAAAGTGTTACTGGGCGAAATCTCTAAGCGGTACAGTCCTCTTAGTGTATTTGGTGGGGGTAATTCCAATAACTCCATAACTAATGTAAATGTTGAACCGAATGGTGTCACTGGAGATCGAGAGTCCCATTCATTATGCTCAGGTAAAATTATTACTTTAATATATAAGTATTTATAATCTTGCTGAAATAGGTATATTGTAAACTGGTGTATTCCTTTTTATTTCAGGTTTTGGTCTCGGATTTGTTAACTTGGGCAAGGCACGTAGCAATCCAGCAGCGTTAGAGGAAGATGGAATAGATGGTATTCTCCGAAGATTTGTTGTTGGTGGACCCAAACCTGCTAATTTTAATATTAGTGGTCAGTACAATAATAATTAACTCATAGTTAGCAACTATCCTAGTATCGAGTTTACTTATTCAGTTCCAAGGTTCCAAATGAATTCGTTAAAAATGTGTTTGTTTGTATGCCTACTAATTGTATTTAATCATATTTTTGTAATTTTTAGAGGATGAAGATATGTATAATCAGTTTGGACAGACCGTTCCATCATTGTGGGAAGAATATCGGTGTTGTCATATTGAAGAAGGAGACAATGTCAACGTAGATGTGACCACCCCTTCAGCAATAATCGCTGTCTCTCTTATTTATCTGAGAAGTATGTTATTAAAAAATTATTACCCTAATTAGCCTAATTTATACTTGATTTGTTGTAGCGTTTGTCGGTATGTTATGTATCGGTTCGTATTGCAGTTTGCAGACTTTTTTCTTTGATTTTTAGGTGGCAATGAGGCAGTTCTGAAATGGTTATCGCCTCCTAGTACTCTCCACTTATTAGATTGTGTGCGGCCAGATTTGCTTATGTTACGTTCTTTGGCTTCTATCCTTGTTTTCGAAAAGGTTAGCAACCCAGATGTTAAATGGTTGGAAGAAAGTCTCATGCCTCAAGCGCTGAGACAAAACGCTTTACGTCAGCCAGAAAAACAATCACGGATTGATCATGAAAGCATCAAGTACGTTTATCATTAGTAAGACACGTATACAATTTTGTTTGATTTTGTGAAAGTATAGTGCATGAAATAATCATACTTTTGTTATACTCTTTTTAATGTGATATATCCCTTTTTCCGACATGATTTCCTAACTTTTGAACTTTTGCCCTTTTCTGTTGTAGACTGTAGATTAAGTTATATTTTAAAAAAGATTATCCACATTAGGGTGGTTTGCAAAGTATTTGGCTTTATTAAATATTAAATACCTAATATCTCCAGAATGGAGAATAAATTCAAAATACGGGCGGTTTACTTTTTGAGCTAAATATTTGTGATTTTATAATATGGTTTTAGTTTTTCGAAAAAAAATTAAACCTGTAGAAGTTATTGCATGTTATAATTTTTAATTTTATTTTGGATTTCATTTTAAATAACTTTTACAAATTTCATTTTTTCTAAAAACTAAAACCTGATTATGAAAGAACAAATATTTAGCTTCAAAAGTAAACCGCCCGAATTTTGAATTTATTTTACATTCCCAAAAACTCCGGAACTCCGAAAAACATTCCGGAGAAATCATTTAATCTGTAAAAAAGCGAAATAGTGGCACAGCACTCTTAAGAAGGCAATTCCTTGTGCAAATCTATCTTATTTTTACAGTCAAGCGTGGGCAAGCATCGTTTGCGGATATTGTCTGGGACTTGCTATTCGTTTTGCCGGAACATCGGATACTAAAGTGAAAGATATCTTATGGGATTATACAAACCAGCTTTTGTACATTTCGTCTCCTGAATCTAAACTCTCTGAATACTTCCCTAAGAACTTTCTGGAATCGTCGGTTTGCACTCTACTGATATCACTATCTCTAATACACGCAGGAACAGGAGATATTCCAGTATTAAGATTATGTAGATACTTACAAAGCAAAGTGTCGGCAACACAAATTACAGTATCAAGTAACACTTATGGACTTGAGATGTGCATATCAATGGCCACAGGCATTCTATTTTTGGGAGGTGGTCGATATTCTTTGTCGAATGATGATAAGAGCATTGCAGTTTTATTGGCTGCTGTTTTCCCCAAATGGCCGATAAATGCTACTGATAATCGGTGAGCACATTTTGTAAATGGTAGTATACTCTTATACTTTAAAACATGCACACTTAATAGATTGCATAGCTACCTCCTGAAAGTCAACGCTTACTTTAATCATCTTCGTTGTTGTATTGTATACTTTTGCAGATATCATCTTCAAGCTTTACGACATTTATACATATTGGCTGCTCAGCCCAGACTGATTTTACCTAGGCCCATGCCTCATGGAACAAAACTTACATTTTTAATTGAATATTTGGATGGACAAAGAACAAAAGCTACTGCTCCAGTGCTCCTACCTCCGTTTCACTTACTGAAGAAGATTGCTCTCGAAGATTGCGATTTTCTTCCTGTAGAGTTCAACTTACCAAAGGACTTGCCTTTTTTACAAAAGATTGTACAAAGTGGAGGAGTTCTCAATTTGGTATCTAAACCCATTGGGTCGATAAAGTATAACTTTATGAAAAAGATGTCTTGGAGAGAAGAGCATGTAATTATTTTTGCAGTTTTAGTTTAAAAACTCTCATTTTAACTCCGATTTTATTATCCTTCAACTGTTACTTACGCTTACAGGCCTTTCACCGAACATTCTGTATAGATGAAGAAACAGTAACAAGCGAACAGTACGAAGTTCAAGAATTCAATTTGATAAGCCGTCTGGCCGAATGGGTCGGAATGAGACACATAGTTTCTGCATTTTTAGCACTTAGAAATGTAAGTAAATTCTTTTCTGCCTGTTTATAATATTTTAAAAAGTTGATTGTCTGTTACATTGTTGATTACCTCTGGCTCATTCATGTAAACTCATTCATGTAAAAATCAAGTAATCACAACTATTATTTTGTTCTAGGGCGATCCTAATGACGAAGATTGGATATGGCAATTAAGAATTCTCTGCTGGTGGGTCATGATACGATCCAAAGATCCATCAAGTAGTATTCGCTTAGATTTATTAGCTGTGCTTATAAATAAAGCGAAAAAAGATTTCCAGATATTTCCTCCATTGAAACGTTTAACAAAAAATAATTATGTATTATCAGAGTGAAGAGTGGTAACTGGTAAAAGATGTTTAATGTATAGATAAGATTGATAACAAATCAAGTCATCATTTTGCTACATTCCATTGTGAACATGCAAACAAAGCTTAATAACCTCCTCCATGTATAGTTATACGAGCAATTTTTGTAATAGTTAGATTAGATGAATTTTCTGTCCATTCTATGAAACAACAAAAGAATCATACTACGTACAAAAAATATTACGCTATTAAAGTTGTTTATTTAATTTCATTAATTTGAAATCATTGTTCATTACTCATTAGATATACAAAATCAGAAATGGGACACTTTAGGTGTTGATAATTGTAGTCGGATTGCGATTGTAAAGAAATATTGTGTGAAACAAATAGTTTATCATTATTATCGCTAATAAGATTAATATTACGTTACAAACTATAATAACTAATGTAACAAAGTAACAATAGTATCTGTCAACTGCGGGATTTGATCGACAAGAGAGCCAAATTGTACCCGGAAACTCTAAAGCTGATTTACAGCACCGAAAACGAAACATTAAAACTAAATAAATAAGCAGAATATCTGTATAAGTCTTATCTGTACATGCTTTTAACTATAAACCTTTTATAATGGTTACATAGATTCAAGTTGAATCATTCAACTATTATAATACCTTAACTATGCTATGCGTAAACGTTAGACCTTCTGGATTGCACTTACAACATGTACGTGATTGTCGCTTTGTTTGTACTTTTCAAAAAAGCTCACTCACTCAGTACACCTGTGCCTGTATGTGACACTTGTCAGATATATACATAATTTGATATGAGATCAGCACGTAGGAGTTGAACACGTAAAAATATCGTAGTATACAAGTTACCGTCACATTCAGACAAACATAAATAGAGATCTGTACTATAGTAATTAGCTATCTTTTCATTATAAATATATATATTATATTGCTTTTGATTCATTGTAAGTTAGGAAAATCAAGGCCGAATTTTCGAATGACAATAATAAGGTTAGAACCTTCGCGTTATTTGATTTCGTCATTGATAATGTCTATCGTTGTTAAATGCTCGAAGAACTGCTTCGTCTCCTCCCAGAATTAAACATCTAAAGGTTCAAAAGATATATTAGTTTTTCATTTTTCAGTATGATGTTAATAATAATCAGAAATTTATTCCTGGTATAAATGACCTACCATAGAGAAGCTGAAGCTGCGCTTTCGAAATCCTATGCGGTCCAAGTCGTCCCCAATGATCCGGAGATCTTGACCCACTTCTTCCGCTCCATCGCAACCCACTGATGAGCGACGAGGCGGAATAACGTCTGGCAAAGTCTGTTGACCTAAGGTATCCACAATGAAAGCATTTTAATTAAAGCTTGAAATGGCCAGAAACATTTTTATCTTATCACAAGGTAGCTTGAGATATTTCCATAGTATAACTTTCATATTAGAAAACCATCTATCTTTTATTAATGATAATTACACAAAAAGGAGATAGGGAAGGATAACTAGGACGCTAATATTCCCTAAAAGTCAACGACTCTTAATCTTGTATTGCATCTACCATTCCTTAAGAGGGTAACTCACGGAGCAAACCTATTTTACATATCAATTATATATGACTGACCTCGTGAGATCTATCGTTCGTACTATAGTATTTTTTAAGATTCAACAGTTCATGTTAAATGTTGTATTGAATATTGAATTTCCCTAACGTAGCTATTTATTTCTAACTAAATCTCAATATTCATTATACTGCTTTCTTACTCTTACCCTCCATTGGGAATACTGCCCTAAAGATTAATATAAATATAACTAATTGTAAGAAGTTCCAAAACTGATCTATTTTCCCTATCATAGATTACTTATAAATTACTAGAGAGAGGACGATAACATTGGCGGCATAAGTATACGAAAAAGGCAAACAATGTACATTGACCTGAACTGATTGGAAATATTACAATTATTAATAGATAAGTAATACTCAATAAAACTTGTACAAAAGTCTGGTTTGGCAAAATGCTACAGATTTTTGTGCTAAGTTCTACAAGAGCGCAAGAATTATTACATAATATTATAAGTTCATTCCATTCAAGATTCATTCCAATTCCAAACAATCTTTTTTGTTTTTAAATGAAATTTTTTTGTATATTTAATTTAATATCCTAATTATATTCATATTCTGATTACTTTTTGATTCTTCTTTCGATTCCAGTATCAGGGTGTCCTTCAGTTGCAAATCTAACGTTTCAATCAACTGATTTGCCTCGAAGTTAATACGCCTAGGAGGAAAACCTTTCAGAAGAACCATTTGGTCGGCAGGAATTTGAGACAGTAATTCGAATTTGGTCAATAGAGACGACACAGGGTCCTTAGAACTGACGTTCCGCAAAACAGTGCTCATGCCATTTCTGCATCGTACCCTGATTATCAGTCTTTTCTCCTCTTCTTCGTCCATCTCTGCTGTATGTACTCCAGAACTCTTCAGTCTTTCCTCCTTACTTTAATATTTAATTTTTAAAATTTCAGTCCCTTCGAAAACCTGTATGCAAATCAAACAAAATAAAAACAGTGACAAGTCATATTTTGAAATTAAAGGAAGTGGCAATGTATCTGTTATCAAGATAAAAAAAATAAACAAACCAATGACCACCAACTCGACTAGGAACTGTAGGAACTAAGAACGAGCAACTAACGAGGAACGACCACAAAACACTACTGGAATCATTCTGTGGAAGACTACATCCTTTAAAGTAAACATTGCGGCTTGCGGATGATTGTGATTGCCGATTGGTTGGAATGCTTGGATGGATTCATTTCTGATCTTGAATTGGGAGTTGGAAGGCAGCCGACCGAGTTGTACGCGCTAAAACATGACACTTTTGACGGAACAGCTGACGTGAGACTTTTTCCATAATTTCATACTTCATGTAGGAATTTATATTTGATATTTACGTTGTCGCCTCCACTATTTTATGAATCTTTAATCTTGTAATCTGCTGAAATTATGTAGGACTCTTAATAATTTACCCCGAAGTGGGTTTTTTATTGCGGCTCACAATAAAAGTCAAATATGAAATAAGGTACTTCCCAGTCCCCAAATGGCAGCGGAAAACGACGAAGTCCCCGATTATTTGTCGGACGAATTTTTGGTTGAATGGTACGCCTTAAAATCTTCAATTGAATTAAATATTTTTTTCTGACTATCAATATTTTGTTATCGAAAGAATTGTATTGTATATACAATATAAATCATTGTTGATACGTTTGGAAAGTAATAACATAAAATATTGTCATATTTTTATGAATTTATAAATTCAGTGTTCCTGATGTACGGCCAGGTCTTCTGTTTCAGCGAGGTGAAAAGCGTAAGCACGAACAATTAAAACGCCAGGAAGAATTGAACAGGCAAAATAAAGAAAAATACAAATCAAGGCATCAAATAGAAGAGGAGAACAGACAAAAAGGTCTCCAGAAAGAAATACCTCCAGATAACAAAGGTTATTTGTTATTGCAAAAAATGGGATATACTCCTGGAACTAGCATTGGCAAAGCAGATGCAGAAGGAATGAAGGCTCCCATAAAAGTAGAGGTTAAAACAAATCGGAAAGGTCTTGGTCATAAATCGGTGATGTTAGAAAAAAAGGCTAAAATCGAAGAAAATAAAGTTAAAAACGAAGTACGAGTGGATGACTACAGGCAAAGGATTATGATTTCTACTACTCTCAAAGAAACGCAAAGGGATCTTAGAAAAGCCCAATTCGCATGTCATTCTTTGGACGCCAATCATGTACGATGGCTAAACAACAAATTATTCGAAGTTACTCAATTTGTTAAAAATTCGTTTAAAAATAATATTTTATATGATATATTTTGAAGGGTAAAGATGAACCTGTAGTAAAATGGTATTGGCCTGCGACGCCCAAACCACAAGAAGAATTAGTGGAACCTTCAGATACCGATAAAGAGGAAAATAGTTCCGATGAACCCGAGGATGAAGAAGTCTTGGTACGTAACGATATTACATCACATCATCGTAGCTTTTATTTATGCTTGCTATTATTTAAACTAATTATGCTATTAATTGACTATTATGTATTGGATTATTGCAGCCGGAACCACATGTACAGCTGGAATTGCTCTCAAAGCATCTACGCATCACGTATTTATACTGTTTATGGTGTGGAACCGGTTATGAAAATGATGATGATCTCTTACAATCGTGTCCAGGAAATGGCAAAGACGATCACTGACATAAAGTTTGTATATTTCGCATTTAAACAACTACATTGATCATTTAATGATTCACATTCATATATTTTCAATGTATACGTTGGAGAGAGTGTTATTCTTATCAAATAATAAAAGAAATAATTAATTCTATGTATGAAGTTATATTTTTTGGAAGGCGAACGATTTTTTGTAAGTATATTCCTGACTGCAAATACATTTACCTACAAATTATTTGTAAGCTGTATGGTTAACATTGTTGGAAACTACTCTTGATTGAACTCAATGTATTCTCAAATGCAAACCTAAGTATACGACAGTTTATTCTAAACAATCGAATTGCATCTGTCGCTCAATTCAAGATCATTATACAATTGTTTAAGCGATTTATACATAGCCAATTTTTATTATATTCATAATATATAACACCCAAAGTATACTTGGTACTCACATTTCAATTCACTTCAATTTGGTTACATGATATAATGAAGGTTAACAAAACGGACAGGTAATTAAGACATTCATTCATCCCACTTTTTGAACTCCATTCCATCAGGAGGGCTTACTTCCACGTGCTTTTTGCCAACTTCGTCCCAGTTGGTACTTAAAACAGTCCCACCTGACTCTTGCTGTTTTTGATTTAATAAACATTTGATTAGTTAACAAATACTTCGACCCAATGAAACCTTTTCCGCAATAAGGTTTCATTGTTCATTCAGAACAAAAATGGGCATAATATACGAATAGGAGTACAATAATAAGTAGATACATATTACTTACCATTGACTTGATCATAGCTTTCTTTGTGTTTTCATCTCCAGACGAGTATATCTTGGCAAACAAACTATTGATATCACTGTCGGGATCATCCTTTTCTTGATTTTCAATCTCTTTTTCTACCTTGTTCCAGTCATACTTCTTTTTTGATGAGGAAGGGTAGGAAGGTCGAAAAGCTACAAAATGTAAAAAAAAACAAGTTTCGTCAGATGTCAGAACAGTTTCCAGTTCAGTCGTAATATTATGTTGTCTCGTAACTTTGATTAACTCACAACAATCTTTTTATACTAAATACACTAAATAGATAATATAGATAATATAGTGCTTGGAAACTGGATTGAAAGAAATAGTCAAATGCGTGAAGTCGGGGCTAGTATATAGAAGGTACAGCTACAGTTACAATAACTATAGTTATATTCAAGAAAAATTGATACCATAGATTCTACAATTCCAATGATTAAGCAATCGAGACAAAAAAAGTTGATTTGATACAATCAATCATAATTATTTTTAAACTTGCCAGCAACAGCTTCTTGTGTTTCCAATGTTGGCCAATGTCCCCCTTCAACTTTTCGAAGTTTTATCTCAATCTAAACAAATCAAATATTAAACTTCTTTTAAATTACATTAAAAAATTATATTTACTTTTTTATTTAGACAATACCTTTGTCGACATGACTTTATACGAGCAAGCGTCGGTGTTGACATTCTTAAACAAACGAACCTCCTTTTCGTAGTCAGTACCATCGGCCAATTTAGCTTTTACGCGAAACTGAAATTATTATCATTTAAAAAACCGTATTTACTTACAACCTTGACCAAACACATCCCAACTACACATATTACAAATGTTTATTTTACTCGCTTCACGCCTTCCTGCTATCAACCATATTAACATTAACATATGACATGGTTTTTTGACTTACACTTTCATTGCTGAATTCCACAAGAACTTCTTCCGGTTTTAATTTTTTGGCCAACAGACTGACAACGACATCGGAATCAGTCTGATAAAAATCGATTTTCGGCGCAGGAGGACCAGGAGGAGGGGGAGCTGGTGCTTCAACAACAGGAGGAGGAGCAGGCGCTTCCACAGAAGGAGTACTCTCTGGAGTATTCTCCGGCTCTTTTGAAACAGTTTTTTCTGCTTCCGATTCCATATTACTTCTTAAACCATTAACAGTAAGTTCTTGTTTAGCCGCTAAACGACTGGAAATCTCTAATAAATGTAGAAATCTTACGAAATTTTCAGTTTTACAACACAGAACACAACTTACACAGATTAGAGATAACAACTCAAGTGCAATGCAATGGCGAGAAATTCCAAAAAATGAAACTTCTCCCTATTATATAATCAATCTGCTTTACTCAAAACAGCCCTCCGTACGGCGTCAACAACTTTTGTGTTGGAACTGTTTTTAGTCCTACAGCAGGAATCAGCTGAGAGAAAACAACAACAGAACTTGACTTGACTACAAAATCCTCGATTGTCGATGGTGAATCGTTCAACACAGCAATCCGCTAGAAAGAACCATCCACCAACTCTCATTTGAGTGACGAAACAACTCGATCTTGGCAAAACACAGGCGAGATAAATAAACAAATCCAGCTATGTTGTGATATTTTCGTTTCTTTTGTGTTTTTGTTTTGTGATTGTGTTTTGTTGTTTACTACGCTGTACGCTGCTGCGCGCTGAGCTGATAGAGGAAAATTCTAGAAGCAAATTATTGTACGTTGCGCTGGTAATTTTGTGTTGGCCTAAAAAATAACATTTTCTTGCTTAAAAACTGTCAAGTCATTCTTGGTCTATTGAGTCAGTCAGTCAGTGTGTAGCCAGAACAGCGAGATACAGATTCGAGTCAACTGCTCAGAAGAAATACAAAGATTTTGTTTTTCTTGGACATTTTAGTGAAGATTTTTAGTGGTGCAATTGGTTCTAATCAGTTATTTGTCTTTGCTCGTAATTAGATACTCGTAAAAAGTTGTGATACCTTTGAATTTTTATTGAAAACTCGTCAAAATGCAGATTTTTGTGAAAACTTTAACTGGGAAGACGATCACTTTGGAAGTAGAGCCTTCTGATACAATTGAAAATGTTAAGGCCAAGATTCAAGACAAGGGTAAGTTATAGACATTTTAATGTTTGTTTACAAATTGTTGTTTTGCTAGATGAGTTTTAACTTATAACAATCAAATCAATAATTAGCTCCGATTTCTGTTTGCAGAGGGTATTCCTCCAGATCAACAAAGATTAATCTTCGCTGGTAAGCAACTGGAGGATGGCAGAACCTTGTCCGATTACAATATTCAAAAGGAATCTACATTGCATTTGGTACTCCGTCTTCGTGGTGGAATGCAAATCTTTGTGAAGACACTTACTGGAAAGACCATCACTTTAGAAGTTGAGCCATCGGACACTATTGAAAATGTCAAGGCTAAGATTCAAGACAAAGGTATGCCAAACAACGTTGAATTTAATGGATGTTATACTTGTGGTGCATTCGCGAAAGTGCTTAACACAAGTACCTAACACATTATAATTTGGATGTCAATTTTTACATTTCCAGAGGGAATTCCACCAGACCAACAGCGATTGATTTTCGCTGGTAAGCAGCTCGAAGATGGGCGTACGTTGTCTGACTACAATATCCAGAAGGAATCCACATTGCATTTAGTCCTCCGTCTTCGTGGTGGAATGCAAATCTTTGTTAAGACTCTCACAGGAAAGACTATCACATTAGAAGTAGAGCCTTCAGACACAATTGAAAATGTCAAAGCAAAGATCCAAGACAAAGGTATGTTACATTACAATATTATATTTTTTATGATTACTAGTGTCTGGATCTCTACACTGTAAACATGACTCAATCTAATATAATATTATTCGAATTTTTCAGAGGGAATCCCACCAGACCAACAACGTTTGATCTTTGCTGGAAAACAACTGGAAGATGGACGTACGTTGTCTGACTACAACATTCAAAAGGAGTCAACCTTGCATTTAGTCCTCCGTCTTCGTGGAGGAATGCAAATCTTTGTCAAGACTCTTACTGGAAAGACCATCACATTGGAAGTCGAACCATCAGACACCATTGAAAATGTCAAGGCTAAAATTCAAGATAAAGGTATGCAGAAAATACAGTTTAGGATCTGCTGAGGTGAATGCTGTAAAGCTGACTTGAAACTTTGAATCATAATGTTGTTTTTGATTCTTTAGAGGGAATTCCACCAGACCAACAACGTTTGATTTTTGCTGGTAAACAACTGGAGGATGGACGTACATTGTCTGATTACAATATTCAGAAGGAGTCCACATTGCATTTGGTGCTTCGTCTTCGTGGTGGAATGCAAATCTTCGTGAAGACTCTTACCGGAAAGACCATCACATTGGAGGTCGAGCCATCTGACACCATTGAAAATGTCAAGGCTAAAATTCAAGATAAAGGTATGCAAATAAATACAGTTTAGGATCTGCTGAGGTGAATGCTGTAAAGCTGACTTGAAACTTTGAATCATAATGTTGTTTTTGATT
>JAQFYB010002192.1:0-26261 GCA_034694085.1 Pogonognathellus longicornis | reverse complement strand
TAGGCAAGATGGCCAAGTTCGGCGGTTGGCCGACATCATTGGGCCTACGCTGGCCCATCAAGTTTGTGTGACTAGGGTACTTATCTGTAACTATGCTTAAGTTCCTATTTTGTTTCGCTACATTTTTTATAAACTCTTTCATATCCCTTTACGTACAGAACGTGTGTTTAGGTGTAGGTGTGTGTTAAAGTAAGTGTTCTACATGTGTACTAAATTGTATAATCATTTTCTAGTATTATACTGTAGTACAAAGGTTTAAATTGAAATGTAACGTAATAATACATAGTACAGGGTGTTTTGGAAACAACCCATGACATCATGAATGTTAATCAAGAGTGTCTCTCAGCTGCTTAGCCATCTCGTTCTCCCAATATCCAAATCTTTTACACTTTGCAGTATAAGGGCAATCTTAAAAGAAGAATGTATGCAAATAAGCTTAAGACATTAATTAATCTGTACGGATAAATCATTCTAAAGTTAGCAATTTTTGAGCAAAATTCTATTGTCTAAAAATACACCGAAGAAGCACAGAAGATCACGTCGTTCTTGGAAAATGGCAACTTTCGGGTTATAGCAATTATTGGGTTGCTAAATAATGGCCTGCTTTTCTGACATAAACATTGTGATAAACCTGTAAAAATATATTCAGTGTTACTTTTTGAGTTATTGACATTCATGATATCGTGGGTTGTTTCCAAAGCACGCTGTATATACTAGTATGCCTAACTAGTGCAAAATAAAATGAAGAAATGTTTAATGTAAAGGAAACTTATGGAATGAAACGTGAAACGTAACATACCATTAACTTCTCCACTGTACTGTGTACTTATAATGCAATAGAATTGAATAATGGCTTTTTAAAGCTTCTTAGCCTTTCAGGACAGACAGACGGACAAGAAAGACTTGGCTCACAGGCGAAGATTAATGACTGCAAGG
The DNA here is from genome assembly GCA_034694085.1 of Pogonognathellus longicornis. Taxonomy (NCBI): domain Eukaryota; kingdom Metazoa; phylum Arthropoda; class Collembola; order Entomobryomorpha; family Tomoceridae; genus Pogonognathellus; species Pogonognathellus longicornis. Next base: position 25,325 of record JAQFYB010002192.1, on the reverse strand, counting down.
TAAGTAAAATGCTTTTCAAAACTAACGAAAACTATTTACTAGTACTACTTTGCTCTAGTATAGCATTGAATAATACTGCTTGTAGTAGTACTAGTAGTAAAATCTAAGTCGACAAAGGAAATTCGATCGTAAAAAACATTTTACATTTGTATTCGTTGTATTAGTAGAAGTGCAATATTTTCATAAGAGTGTATGTGTAGGGTATAGTATTTATAGTTGTAGGAGTAATTCTCAACATTTGTTTGCATTTTGTTGAATGCCTCTAAAAGTCTATTACATTGATTGAGTGGACGCAACTGTCAAAGTGCACGTGTAACAACAAAAATTCTTTTTCTGATAAATGACAGGAAAACATGGCGGAACGGACACAAACACGACAGAACTAATATTTTCGCTTTTCCTTAAGCTATGCGAATCTTATAATTAATTTGTTCGTATATCTCAAGCCATTTTAAAAAATGTAACCTGTATATCATACATGATGTAATTAAAAATTGTATTTTCTTTTCATTTTTTCCAATTGACATACAGAATGTTACAACATGGATAAGTATTTGTATAGATATAAAAATATGTAATCATAAATCAATATTATAAATAGTCAATCAAGGTGTTTGCTTTATTTCATACTTCTGTAAAACTTTATACATTAGAATTGTATTAAGGTACTTTAACATAGCTGTTAATTTATGAACTTGTATTTGTACATAGCTGCATGTAGCTACTAATAAAATAATTTTCAATTGTAAATTACTGCTAGTACAGTGTATACCTTAGTTATTAATTTGTTCGAGTTTGCTTGATTTTTGTTAGTACCTACTACCTACTAATTGTACCTACGTACTTTGAAAAATTGAAAGTGGGATAAAGTATAATTACTTTGGTTGTAATTGTGTGCAAAATGTATTATGATATTATGAAAGTATTAAAAGGTTTGGTTGAACATTGTAAAGCATCTTTACGATCTATTATACTACTCTATGTACTACCAGACTGCTATGTGTACTACACCATACTGCTATGTAAGAATTGCAGCACTGTTAATCTTGGGATGAACAGATACGCTTCTGAGCGTAGCCTTTTGTACTTGTAATTTCTTTGTACAGAGCCACTGCAGCATTTTACTATTACAGCTATTAGTTTGCTCTTTGTACACAGTAATTGCTTTGTAATTTATAATTATACAGTAATAGAAATTCCTCTAAGTATTGTACAGGAAGTGAATTTAATAGAAAAAATGCATTTCGTTGTTTTCTAGTTTTTTGAACATTATAGAAGTAGAAAATAATGCCGCTGCATGCGAAAATGTTCCCCTATAGCTAATAAAGTTAAATTTGTAAGCAAATAACAGCAAAAGCTACAACAAACTGATTGACTTTTTCAACACAGAACTGGTCTTTTACACAGTAAAATTGTTTTATAACTTTTAGATTATCATTTGACTACTTTAATTTATTAGTAGTTTAGTATGCCCATTAAATAAAATAGTTAAATAGTATGCTACACAGCTCCACCATGAACGCATTTAAGAATATCTGTAAAACAATGGTAAAACATGATGCGCCTTAGTTTCCACTTTTAAATTAACCATTGTACTTCTACAACCTACCTACCTAAATACCTATATACTACCTGTGTACATAAATTCTATCACGGGATACTATTACTCTTTTTACTCTACTAAAACTTTGCACTACCACACACAGTAAACACACTTAACTATACAAAAACTAATTTCCTTATTAAAAAATGCTAATTTAAGTTAGAATTCAAGCCACCTACATTTCGTAAACATAAAGACTCGTTAACAAGCATAAGTTTAGTTTTTAATGTTTTAAATATAACGAATGAGAAAAAATTGTAGAGAACAGCTCGAAAAGTAAGTAGCGAAGACAAATTAATCGTCAGCACACGGCAAACTGTAATTTATTATGGCTAAGTAGTTTAAATTGTGTACACACTTGGGTAGTCTTAAAATCTTCTATGATACATAAATATATGTCTGCGTGTCTGTGTGTGCAAATATGCAAACATGTTCAAAGAGAATAGTACAATAAATCGTGATAAAACACGGCAGCATCAAATTTTATGATTTACATGTACCTACATACATGCATCCTCGTATTATGTTATAAAATATATTTTCACACGTAGGTATACACACATATATTGATACACGAACAAAGATTTTATATTGCAACACGCGTATAATTTGTATTATCCTTTAGAGTGTGTCTTATGTCTTGACCGATTCTTACGGTACATATCTTTAAGCGATAAATAAAAGGAAAAATAGAAATAAAATCGTATTAAGCTCATTGTTCACAGTGTGGTGGTGGTGGGAGCTTTATTATTCTACTGAGAATACAGTTTGATGTACCCATACACAACACAATTGTTAGGGATTTTAGTTAATATTGGTGTGGTATGTATTATGATAGTATTGAGATATATAGAGTAGCTTTATACACTTAGTAAATATTATTAGGTTTGAATCTGAATACGTTGCGTATTTCACCCAGTGGCATTCATTCTGTGTGTATGAAGAGATATATATTTTTCTAGTGTCTGACTACAGACACATTAATACAATCCTTTTGTTAAGTGATACGAGAGAATGCATGCAGACACGATGAAATGATATTCTATCCACACCGTTTTGTTTTGCACGATTTTCACATATCCGCTTTTATCTTTACTGTAAAATACCTCCTCTCCTTTGTTGCTCCATAGAATTATTTATGTCACACTCATAAATTACAATTCTCCTGTGCTTTTATGTATTTCTCTCAAAATGTAACAATAAACCACCGAATCACGTTTACATACAGTATATACACTACATAAATATACCATTATAACATTCAGATTTGTTCATATAATCTTTCCACTAATATCTTATACACTTTACAACATATTTTATTGTAATAAATGCCCAATAATCAGAGTTTAGTATAGCTAAAGTATTTTAGTAACACCTATTACTAGGCGCATAATAAATATGTTAAATGTACTACCAATAGTAGGTTTCAAGCATTTATAGTGATAAAATATTTTTTGAACGTTTAAGGTTCATCTCATTTCTTAGTAGAAAAGATATTATTTTTACTGCAATCCTATATGAATATTTTGGTTGTGTATATGTAAAATGTAAGCAGTTCTTACATAGACTCAGACTGACATAGGATAGCTGGGTGGTCCAATACGCAATAGATTTCTATTAAATCTTTTTCAGATCATATTTTAGATTTTACTTTAAAAAAATGTCAATCCCCTCCCCTTGTTTTCAGTAGATAAGTTTCCTTATCTACTGAAAGGTACCTACATTTTGTACACTGTAAAACATTAGTTAAATTAAAGACAAAACTACCTAGTAATTTGTACATGAGTACCCAGAAATAATAAACACTCATAATTTCATTCAGTGTTATAGTAGAACCATTAGTAGGAGCAATTTCTCGTTTTGTTTATACTGATTTATTTAGAAGCAGAAAATTATCTTTGTCGTTACAAACAATATAATGTATTTATAAGGTGTAAGGAAGGACTGATGAGAGAAAATGTATTGCTTCTTAGTTCCATTTCAACTGATCTGTATACACCTGGCAATATTAATGTGTTTAGCTAAACAGGCGGCGTTTCGGGACAGGTTGTAATAAATACTACAGTGTAGTTAGCTCGGCCATTATATTTGTCAACAATTAATCAATTGTGTAGTTGTGAGTGTAGCAGAGCATTTTCTTTATTTGCGTAGGTATAAGTATGTATCTTTGATCTGAGACCAAACAAGTAATACAATCATTGCTTGGCATCTATGTGTAATTACTCTATTATTTGTGCATAAGATCATTTGTTGCTGTAATTCCTGGGCAGACTACTTTACAATAAATAAATACTATCAGTCTACCGTGTCCCTATATAAAGGCATTGTATCTGTATCGGTGCATTCACTTTGTAATTACCTTTGCTCTCGAAACAAATTACAATTTATAAAATCTCTTTGTTTACCAAAGTCTGGTGCACTTCATACTACTATGTATACACATAACATGCAATCCACTTTAATTTGTGCTGATGCTTATTGTTGACTATGTCTATCTGAGTTATATTACATGTCTGCTATAGCAAACTGCACTTAAATTGCTTTCTACTTTAATAATAATTATAATAACCAGGCAGAAAAGCAAATTAAACTCCTTCAGATTCTTACAGTTACTAATTGTAATGATAATGATGGAGATAATGGCAGCAATAAACTGAATCAAATCATCTCATGAATAGTGTATGTAAATGCTCATATGATTTTATGAGCAAATAACTAACTCACCCACATGTCTATAGACATTTAAGAAATATGTATGTATATATGCAAACAAGCATAGAATTGCTTATGGATATATGTCCATGTGAATTAAAAATGTTTACAATTAACTCTATACATGCTGTGGACAACCAGAACGAAGTACCAAGCAATTTATCCGAACTGAGAGAGTTACTTTACAATGTAAAACGTTTTTATGTGCATGTAAGTACCTAGGCATGTATGTACTTGCAATTATTGCAGTACTAATAAGTTTTTATTTTCCACCTACACTGCTAGTTGTATAAGTTATAAGGACAATGCTCTGATTTACATAGACTTGTTAATGTTACACATGTTAATGTTTTTAAATATTAATTACTGCTTAGTGTTCGCATATTGAGTAGTCATTGACTTTTAAGTTAATAGAGCAGTTCCTAATTTGTAGAATTTTAGGAATGATCGCTGAGTAATGGCTTCACATAAATTGCGATTTGGATTACATTCTAAATTGCTTATAAGTATTTATACAAGGGAAGGAGGACATAAAATCTTAAGAAAATCCATTTACAGACATAGCTGGTCTATATATTCATTCGTATTTCATCATATTGACGATATTGCATTGAGTATAGCATTAATAATTATAACACGATACATTTTACATAAAGTAAGAGTAAAAGTTAAATACATAACAATTGCACTCGCATTCTCAGTTCAGTCAATCGTATTTGAAAGGGAACACATTACACGTTTGCATTTTATTTTGCTTGGCTGAATTTCTTTTAGCTTAAATTCAATTAAACCTTCTCTATTTAATTTCTCTTCAAATTATACAGTATTTACATTAACGAGACTAGAGTTGAAGTCAAAGCAAAGCACTTTGATTCATTATACTAATTTTAAAGAAAAATTTGTCATCAAGATTTCTTTAGTGACTTGACTTGGTTGTATAACGAAAAGATTATACACCAAAGCAAAGTCACTCGTAATAGTATAAATGTAAAGTGGATTGTTCACTCATTGTCAAAGCAGAGTACAGATTGTAAAGAACAGAAAATAAATGACTGTGGGAGAATGGCGATAATAATAACGAAGAATGCATTTACATTAGGATATTAGCAATCGCATTTAAGAGTATTGAAAGCAAAGAGCATGAAATATAAGTTTGTACAGCTTGTAGCCTACTGTGTGTGTGCACATGTACTTGCCTGCTGTATATACCTCTGTCTGTATTATTATTGCTTACTAAGTACTTTTGTATATTCGTATTGTGTGTATAGGTACCTCTCTCGTTAATTTCACTTTCAATCTGTACAAGCATTCATTCATTCACTCATTATAAAAGAATTAAGGCCGTGGAAAGCTCCGTAAATGGACTTAAGAAATAAAAGTACATTATAGTAATCTGAGCACAGCTATTACCCAGAGAGATGATGAAGGAGCGCACTCTGAGTGAGAGACTTCTACTTCTACCACACGGAGTAACTATCACAAGTAAAAAGCAATTCAAGAAAGTATCTCATAATATACTGTGTTATAATAATGTAGCACTGAGCTATTATTTTCTATATTTTCTATTACCTATATAGGTTTAAGTGTCCCCACGGAGTTTCTTTCACAAATATTATAGCTGAATACACTGAATCCATATGGGTACTACATGCTATGTAGATACGAATAAGTGTAGTTAGAGGATTTAAGTCGTAGCAGCACATTTACAACGACAATTCTAAAGAAAGTTAAGCATATGTGTTATAGGAAATGAGTATAAGGATTGAATTAAACGCATTCCTTTTACAATTCTGATACATCAAGGCATATTATAACAAATTATATGCTAGTACCTATGTACAGCAATAGACTTGAGTAGCAAGGCATATCATGGAATTCCATCCCTACTTTAACTTTATTCCTTACTTGAATAATGAATAGAGTCACATACAATGAAAAACGTCACATTGCTCTTTTAGAAATACGGTGTCCTATGCTACATAGTACCGGGGCTTACGATCACAAGTAATACACGTCAAGCACAGAAATTTCTTAACTTTGCACAAGTCATTGCACACAGAAAGCATCACTGTTGCAAAGTGTATTAGTTGAACGTAATAAATTTAAGTATAGGCAGGGTATGTAAGTAAGCAAGCATAAAAGATTTTTGTAATTAAAATGATCATTGCATCAATTTAAGATGATTTTATGTAAGTACAGTCCCTGAGCCCTGAACAAATAGAGGTGGTCGAGTGCATGTAAGGGACTGAATTGTGATATATATGTAAGTAACCTTTTTGCACAAAGGTCAGAGTAAATACAATTGCGAACATTTTAACTCAAAACTTAACACGTCATACAGATGAAATAGATGGCAAGGAAATAAATCAAATAATAGAATTGCAGATACTTTGCTATTTTTTGTCCCGTCCATTTAAAATTCGTGTAAAATGTATACGTGTTAAGTTGTCAGTTAATGTAATGGCTGATTATTGGGTAATTTTATAAGAGATGAGTCGGAGATTTTTTTACTTGTAGACGAAATATGCTTTAAAGATGGTCCAAAATTACAATAGATCTCTAATATCTGTACTTTGGTTTACAACCTGATTTACTTATTAGAATTAATACCTAAAAGTATAATCCACTAGCACATATAATACATAGGTACTACTTGTAAAACATGTTTCATGTACTTTTACTTTTAAATAAATGAATGAGTCAGTACATTCTGTAGAAGAGTCTATGCATCCTTTTATTTGTAAAAGTCTACACTGATTTAAAGTAACAACATATAAACTGTTATACAATTTAAACTCGATGTTAGCAATTTCAGTTTAACAAACATTAGTATTGTGACAAGACAGCGCATCTGTAGCTCATTGAATTAATTATTAGCATAATTACTCCAACTTACTGTTCTAAGACTACAATATACTCTATACTCTATACATACACATTCATTAAAAAGAAGAAGGAACAGCTTTGTGCTTTGTAGTGTTAATAAATGACAGTAATGAGTGGATGAGAATGGACGTAAAGTAAATGGGATGAGACAAAAGGTAACTGAATCAGTTATCTCGCAGACAGATGTAGGCAGGAGGTGACAGAAGAATGGCAAGAGCTAAATCTACAACTCAATGTACAAATACTCCTACAGAATCTACATGTATAGTTTATATACGTGTGTAGCAATATAATCCAAATAAACTTCCAAATATAGTAACAGAGTTATAAAAGTAAACACAATTTGGCAAAACTGTATATAAAAACTTTTACCCTTGCTAACTTCTATAGAAATACCTTAGTTATAAGTCATAGGCTTAAAAAATAAACGTTGGCATATGTATAAGTTAGGTACTATATCAATCTAAAGCTATTTGTGTGTACAATAACGTCAATGACACTTGTAATGTAAACACATTCCTATAGAAAAGTCATGCAGAAATAAAAAGCTGCTAAAAGACATTGATTGCTTTACAATACCCAAACTGGAATACAAATGGAAACACAAATACTTTAGCAAGTACGTTGCTGCAGAATCATGTTGTACAAAAGTGAAGGAACTTTTGCATTGCAATGAATGGAAATGACAGGGAAATGAGGGAAATATATATTTTCTCATAAATTGATTGAGGACAATATTGAATTAAGTAAATAAAGACGTAGTGCACTACATACATAAAACATCATACAAACCCAAAAGACTAAATTATTTCTATACTACTTGTGGAACCTGTGCTGATAATATATGTATGAATGAATGTATGAATAATAAAATACACGGTTCAGTTGAGTATATGCACAGAAGATTTTTTTTTGAATTTTTTGTTGGACCCCGTTCACCATGTCAAGGAAAGTAATTTTGCATTCATAGTATGACATTCTGTGTTCTAAATTATTAGCCTTAATAAAATGTATGAAGGTGTCTGCCGTTCGTGAAGATCAACTTATGCCTTCCCATTAGATTCTTTTTGACATCCAACCGCAGTAACTTGAACAGAGGACATGCTTTACGTTTACTACACACCAGACAAGTAAAGAAGTCACGAGAAACAGATTTCTGATAAAGTAATAGTCTCAATTCTCAATCTGATGTGCTTTTAGAGAAGTCAGAAGTCTCTAGCATTTATATATACATACATACAAACCAGTATACAGCATATCTACAAATATAGCTAGCTTTTTTATTTTATACAGTTGTACATGCAAGTACTTATAGGAATGGTATGTGTAGCATTGTATTGATATAGGTATTGTAAACGTAAAAGCTTTCGCACGATCTGACTTGACGTTTCTGAGAAATTCTTAGTGAATAAAGTTGAGTGAGTGTTAAGGAATGCCAATGTGACTGCATCCTTTAAATTATTTATTGTACGTATATATTTTTAAGCCGTGTGAAGTGCAGTGCACTGAATGAGCAGTCAACTTGAGTTGCGATGAAATTCTGTCATGCTAATTCCTTTTCCATTCATGCACTTCACGATTCTTGATGCTTCCCTGCTCAGATTCTGATATTTGTGCTGATTCTTCTCAGCCATACTTTACTTGTACAACATAGTGCTATTACACGCCCACTACAACACATAGACTGAAAACCTCTCTGGTGATAAGAGTCTCGTGGAAAGAAATGTATGAGAATAGTAACAACATCTTTCAAGTATAACGAATTCAAAATGAATGAATAGTATAACACTGTGTGATCTCCAATCGTCACTTGTATATTGCTAATGCAGTTTTATATTTATTAGGTGAGCTTCGTATAAATGATATTGCCGTTAGTTTACTTTAAAAATACATCACTCACAGACAATTATTTTAAAATCTGCTGTATTTTATGAGTAGGAGTAAATGCTTTGGATGAAATTTTGATGAAAGTCGAGATAATTTAATGCAGAGTAAATGTTTGACGCAGGACCACAGGTGTAATTTGGCGTACTACACTACATAGGTACCTAAAGTATATGTAATAAATTTCTGTATTAAAATTGTAATGCTTTACAGGTAATGCTTTACTAATCCCCGTCATAATGCAAGCTACATTTTATTACGCTGTTTCTAATAATAGTTGCCTTATCGTAGTTTCAGAATAATTAATAAGTCAAAACATATCAAACGACTGAGTAAAATACAACCTCTCAAAACTGATGACGGATTCTATGACCTTTACGAGATAACATGCACTTGTAATAACATCGACCTATTTGAATATAAATACACACATAGATTCGCTACCTACTACATAGAGTATACACAGATTTATAGATGCAGCTACATCATATTGGTTTGGATATTTTTGCACACTGCTTTACAATTTCCCTTTCGAACATATAATCACAACTAAATTACTTTAGATCTTAAATTCGCATTTGCAGTAAAATGAAATTTTTCTTTTATCTGAAGATATTACTCCGTAAGATGCGCTTGTAGGTTTGTTTCGATTCAGTGATCAAACAAATCAGCATATTATTATTACGCAGGAGTTTCTAAAGCAATTGTAAACATAATTTTCAAAACCCTTTGTCCAATAACAAATTTTATGCAAAGTATGTATTACATGTACCTATACTATTCGTAGATTAGAAATGCAATAAAATAGGGTGCTATTAAAATGAAATCAGATATAATTTGTTTCCTTTACTTAACGAAATATTGTTTCAAGCGAAATCATCTACAAATATTTAACTTTATTCAATTTTGCAGACTCAAACAAAGGTACATGCATAAATACGAAATATTATATCCATACTACACACGCAGAGTAACAAATAGATTCAAATTCAAGCAAATCTTGTATAGAAATACCGAAAATATTAGCTTTGCAGTGTACAATACGTTACATTGTACATAGTACATAGCACAATACGTTACACAGTCATGTATCATGCTATGCATACATAAACTGTGTATTATTGCGATTCATAAACGAAACCGCATACACAGATACACATAAGATGCAACTGAGCAGGCACGCTTTAGAATATGGAGCTTACCTACCTCTAAATGTATTTTAAAACAAGGAAACCGCAAGTTGCGTACAGAAATAAGCGATAACACAAAGAGAGAGAGAGCTTTCATATTGAATGGAGCTCACAGAAGAGAGACACATAACTATTTAGTGTGTGTATATATTATACATAGCTCCTCTCAAGCAATGTTCAGTCCTATATCACACTCAACGTGCATACGCGATACAATGATCCGTATTTTGAATTCAACTGGGTTCGGCTGCTCTTTTTCATAAGTTTGTCCAATTCTTTGCCCTGCTCATATTTGTTCTGTAGAGCATGTGCCCATACAATCCCCGCAAATTTCTGCTAAAAATATACCTCCTCCGTCTTCCAGCTTTCATCACCACAGTAGTCCTCAATGCAATCCATGCCCTACCAAAAACTGTGCAATTTACAGTATTATACCTCTACACACTAGTAACAGCTCTACCCGGGACATTCAGGGCTACAGGAGGACCCGAAAACCCCGACCATTAGATATATATAGGTATTTCTCTATATGATTACAATGTACGTGTTTTGAATAACCAGGTAGGTTGGAGAAAAGATAAAAACTCATGTTTATTCTCAGCGTGGCTGTAGTACTACTACTACAAGTGTGCTGTAGACAGTTGTCCTGATTTAGAAATTGTGGAAAAAACCCCTTGTTCGATTTACCACATGGAATATAAAAATTGCATTATAGTTCTTTAGAAAAATTGAGGAAGTTTTTGCCATGCAAAAAATTGGCTTGTCAGACAGACGCTGCCTGGAGGACACATAAATTTATTAAAAAATCTTCATAGCTATATTTATCCATTGAGAATATATTACGTGAAAAGAACATTACACACACTGCATATACATACACTACATACACACATACTACAAGTACCCATACTACAATATTGCACACTTTTGCCATACACGTATATATATTATGTATATAGTTTATACAGAAATTGACTTAAAAGAATTCTCGTTAAGACGAAACCTGATCTGATGAGTGAACAAGCCTTTATTGTCGGATTCCTTCACAAATATCTGCATATGACATGTGTATACCGCTACATGGAATAGAAGTGTGCATTACTGAAATTTGTATAGCACAATATAAATAAGAGCACATTCAACATTGTATTCCCAACAGATCAGTTTATATAGGCAGGTACGTTATATTATTAGTGGTAAGCTCGCATATGATTTGTCGTGCGAAATTGGAAACATGAGCAAAATGAGATAAGAAAACGGCCAAAGGATCTCTAATGAGTTTGAGTGAGGAAAACCTGTATTGTTTGACAGGCTCACCTCGTGCAGATGTTGTCGTGTATGAATAATCTTTACGAGTTTACAATTTCGTACGTGCTTTACATTTACTTGTACATACATACCTTCGTACAGTGAGAAACACTTATAATATTATGATCTTTGTGAGTGTTCCACTCATATTCATTATATCATAGCTAATTCACGCTAAAACGATAAACGTCAAAGCAATAAAAATTGGAACAACTACACTCTGTGAACAAGGAAGGAAGAGAGGGAAATCACATTACATGCACAACAACATCAACAGAACAGACACAGTGCCAAATCGAAATACAAGTATTTCCGGCTTTTACTGTACTAGTGCCATTAAAACTATTTCGTTGACTCATTAGCAGACGAAGAAGTTATTGCCATAATAACTAAACAATACACAGCACACTCAACACTCGTCAATGACATCACATTTCATCTCATACAGTCCCTGTGTATGAATATTGTGTCAGATACGCTTAAAATTGAACAGGTACGTCTATACAGTGTATATAGATATACAAATATGTAAGGATGTGAAATATTTTATGAATGAGAAATAGGAAAGAGGTACACAATTTATTTACAGGGTCCTATTTCATAATAAACGTGTTTTTATGCGTTGGCATATTTTATTCTCTTTGCTACTACTGCTGTGTTAGTAGATAGACTTGAATTGGCAAGCTTTTGCAGTATGTTAACCATGAATACAATTAGGCAGAAGCAACTGACAAAACAAAAAATAAAAACTTTTCTACTTGTAATGTTACATAGTGCTTGAATTGAATGTGTGTGTGTGTGTGATATAAACTTGTAGATGTAAATAGGCTGAATTTATTTGTGTGATGTACGCATTCGTTTTGAATAATTTTATGTAGGCGATTGTGCGTATGCCAAAACTTGATATGCTTCATTGAGTTTTATTATTGCCGTCTGTCTCTCTCGCTTAACATTTCCTTGACTAAATCGTTTTCAATTGCTCTATGTTACTATACTTGTCTGTCATGTGTAGATAGGCATTATTATACACTTAATTAAATGATTACTCAAATTAAATTCTCCAACGTAATGTAATCATAAATGATAAATTGCATACAGAGCAACAAAATTGAAAACCACTACGTAAGTAGAAAAATCGAATCTGCTAAAATTACATAAATAATGAAATTTTTGCGAATCAATAATTAAAACCCGTCGCTCTAATGCATACAATAGGAACTAATCATTTACGTCATAATTTTGTAAAGTAGCAAAAGAATATTTATTATGCATGAACATGGATCCCGACTTTAATTGAAAGCATTCATGTGCTATTGTCATGTTGAAAAATGATGCACTGACTTTTTAATTCTTTCTCTCATTTAAAATACACACATTACATTACGTTACATATATGACGATTTGTTCAATGTTCAAACAATGCTTTTTACAAGAGGAATGTGCATGCCGAAACAATAACTCTGGCTCAAAAATCTTGTTAAGTAGAATAATGAAGTTTTAGGAGAGAACATTACTATTGTTGATTTGAATTTAGTTTTTGAATCTAGCTAACCGTGTGTTGAATATAGCGGTCATAAATCGCGTAAATGGAAATACAATGGAATCACTGTGGCAAAAATGTGTGTGTGAGTGAGCCCCCATAGTAAAACTTTGAGAGACTCCTCGTCTAGTATAAAATCCTTCTCGAACATTGTTATTTTATTCGTTTGGTTGTAACTCGGCTGTCAAATGTGGACTATAAAGCAGAGATTTACATTTACATACACACACAGTAGATTTCCATTGAAGAACACTTTATATTGTACATTATGCACTAACTCAACCAAGTCAAGAGACACACACACACACAATTCAATGGAATACGAGAGGGTTGGGTCGTCTCGTCATTCACAGCTCCCATCATCAACATATCAACATCAGGTTTCCATTTTGGCCATCCATGTCACATCTACGCTACATGCATTATAACAACACCATCCTATCCATACCACACTCTTTCCTAGTTCATTCCACACCATTCCTATATAAACACACCAAAATACATGAATTCTACTGTGTATATCTGTACTCACACACAAAATGCACAATGTACATCACCACATTCCATTTTTTATAAGTGCTCTAGCCTACAACACTAGACTATACACATGCATACATTACTGATTTGAATTGAATCGTGGAAAAGATGGAGAAAAGAGCAACGATGAAATGTTTTTCAGTGACTTTCAGAAATGTGTGGTGTTGATCGTTCATGTAATGGACTGTTACATTCACACTTTATACACATACGAATGTATTAAATCCTCCCATTATTATTCAGCTCTACGCTCCATCACAGTGTAAATGCTAAATAGTACTACAAAACCAGCTACAAAACTACAAAATGTAACAGCGTAAAAACATTAACTCTATATCTGTATATGTATACACTACACATTGCCATAGATTTTTACTAAACAAGTCTTGAAACTACATGTAGAAATCTGTACCTACATAAAACACACAAATATATTTATAATATATATAGATAGATTTACACTTTGCTTTTTCGTGTGTACTATGTGCATGTGTTTGTATGTGGGTGCACAATTTAATATGTAACAACACGGTGAGTGTGTATTGTACAAAACTACGGGTTTACATTTTACATGAGAGGCGAGGAAAGCTCATGGATCTCTAACCTCGGGATAAAACAAGATTTCCATATTGTGTGTAAATGTGTAAATATTTGTAGGATGAATTCAACGATACATACGGGGTAAATGGAATAAACATGTACGTCGGTGTGACAGAAACAAAGGGTTATAAAAAGAAATAGCATAGCATACCTACCTAGGTTATATGTATGGAAATTTATAATAGGGAATAAAATAGGAGTTTTGTTTAATACTACAATATTAATTCAGCTGAACATCCGGTTCCATATCCTTCATCCTCCTACAAGAACAATGTCATTTCACATTGTGCCACTGTCTGTCACCTTGTCATACCATCATTTCAAATCACTACTTTCCAAGTATTAGCACTCTCAAACAGAATATAGAGTTGTATGCTTCTGTTGTAACACCCATAAGCTCTATACATAGATTATAGATTTGTGTAATGACACATAAACAGGATCTGCTCAAAATATTTATTACAAGTTGACATGGCCTGGATGTGGAAATGTGTTGAGTTGAAAATGAAAGGGATTTACCTAACAACAATACCTAATTCTGTTTGTATTAGTCGGCACCTGTATAAGAAATGGGGAAATATGTAAATACCTGCACTAAAAGGCAGCAAAAAGGGTTCAGTAAGGAATCGGAGAGAAAAGCAGCTATTAAATGGATGCAGGAACCCTCCAATTTAATTTTATGAGATCCCTTTGCGACAGAAGAGATTTGGGCGTGTGATACGACTCAAGAATCAACACTTAAGTATTAACACCCCAGTCTGAAAGTTTACTCACTCAAAAGCTGCAGCTTTATATGAATGTAGGTGGATGGATGTATAGAGCTATGTACATATAATACACACAAAATGAAATTGTCTTATAGGATAAAGATAAAACAAGCGAACCTCGTGGAATTGGAAATTCGGGTTTGTGTGTATATTACTAGGCGGTGTATGTTATGTGTGTATTTGGACTATATAAAGGATTAAGCCTAAGCCACCTACGTTGAATTGACATAGAAAGCTTTGTAGGGGCCTGCACATGTATTTTGGAACTTTTGCTTATGACAACAGATTTTCCACGCTTGACCAGATTTTATTTCGATCTACCCCACAATTAGATATACATACATACAAAAGAACATTCATGTATTGTATGTATATAGTAGCATGTTTAAATCTGTGTATATAATATGCATAGGGACATTATTGCGTTAAGTTGTAAAATCCTTATGGACTACGGCTGCACTACATATATTGATTTTATTATAGTAATGTGGATAGGCATGGTACTAATCCTGTAATCATGCATGTGTTATTGTTGTAATTGACTTTAACACACAAACTGAGGATGAAAGTTCACATTCTTGTAGCTTTTGACATACTTACTTTCAGTAAATGCTAATAATCATCATTATTAGTCATTATTATACGCACCAAAAGTTCAAAGGTATGCAATACAAATGCACCAGTCATCCTGTGAGGTCGGAAGCCAACGTTAAACTATTACCATTACAATTAGTACATCCCTTTCCAACTTTTAGCTTTTACTGTATACGAAATAAAGAATAGTAGGTAATCAAGTAACAGCTACCTAATCTTTATGACAAGTTCAACCGCTTGGAATTTTACACCATGGATTTTATAGATCTGCTTTCTTTAAGTACAAAATATATTTGTGAGCTAAAATATACACATAACAGACTTTATCCCAAACCATCATAAAAATAAAATATGGCTAGAATCAGGAATTGCACAGACTGTAATATTAAATAAGTTATGAACTGCATACTAACATTAAGAAAGCACCTACCGACCTGCCTGGTAATCTCAATTTACGGAAAAATATGGACTTTTAAGCGATAGCAATGCTTCTAAAAGCCACTATAATATTTTTATTGCATAAAATTGCATTATTTATCACTATGCACATACTTAAAAGGAAAATTTTACGATAGTGCATAAATGCATGGCTTGAAGAATGACTATAATTGTATAAGGACAATTGCTAATTGCATTCGTTCTAGTTTGTTTCATGAATAATATTGCAATTGCATGCATTTCTGTATCATAAATATAAATAGTTAAGATAAAATCGCCTTAGTTAGTAAATGCTGACTCGTTAGTAACAATAGTGTTGCATACCATAAAACACACACCCATTCACACATGCAATTTAAATCTATTCAGATGCACTCTGCACATAAATCTGAGTATGTGACCATAAACCTGATGCCTTAAACCCTAAGTGTATTTGTATTTATACAAGTACCTATCTAGATCTACTTTTAGTGGATATAGACAGCTGCATAATGAATGAATCACTGGAGAAGTATCAAGTGTGTGTAGTGTGTAGGTATTTATGCAATGCACTGTAAGAGCTCTCAAACAATAATTGATGCTATTTTCTCATAATTAACTATTTATCATTCCCCCGCTTTATTTCACGTATCCTGCGTTCTGCACAGAGAAGAAGGAGTCAGTGGATGTTAATTGTCATTCTAGGAGCAGTAAAGAAGAAAAGGTCTGCAAGCAAGCATTTAAACATCCTTTCTCTCTAATTCTACTAAGAACTACGAGTAATAAAGATTCTCTGTCTCTCTTGCTGTTCTTTCTGTGTTCTATGTCTTTTATATCTGTATATCCTCTTTTATTTACTCTATTACACTTTATTCTACTTACTTGCACTCGAATTGAGTTTTATTATCTTCTCTCCTTAATTCCATCATAGAGACAACCAACCAGGAAGAATCAGTAAACTCAAGTGCTTTTTCTTTTGTGCCTTTCCTACATATAGCATGTATACTATGATGGAATAAGTACTCTTGGTCTATATATTCACATATTTAATAGAGTTAAGTGTATTTAATTACTAATCCCATTGTAACCACCCGAAACCTCTCTTTATCACGTACTAATTTTTACTTTTCTTCACTCGTCGCTCTTAGAGTGTTCAAAACCTAATCAGACTAAATCCAATTGTACACAATTGTACTAGAAACTGAACTGTATACATAAAAGATATTTATACACCTACATTTATATACTGTATACTGTAATGTATAGCATATTAATGTAAGCCTTTAGCAATACACTGCAGTAAAAGTAAAGCAATGAAAATGAAATAAAGTGATCTTCATGAGATAGGATGAGGATGTAGACACTAAGCATTAAGAAAAGGTTCAGGCAATTTCTGTGTAGAGTATTTACTTGCTCCGCAGACTTTATTTTATTACCCACTTCACTTCTGCTTGAATACTACAATGAAATGGTAATTGCTAATTGTTCTTCAAAGTAAAAGTAGGCATACAGGGAGATCCTTATGTGATATCATATCCATACTCTTCATTCCTGCTTATGCATGTGTGTGAGATATTAATTAACTTGCAATTAGAAATTACTAAAACTAAACTACACTATAAAATCATGGTGCGTTATTAATAAACAATGACAAGGATATACACTACATGCATGTAATTTGCTATCGGGAAAATCTTGGGGTTTACCACCATCATAATACACATTTTACACATGTATTAATGAAGTGAATGTTTAATGATATTTTACTAGGTCTAGAATTTATTACAGTGTCGTTTCACATGCATTGAAAAAAGAGGAAGGTACTACACATGTCAAATGTACACCATTTCCCTTATTGTAGGTGATAATAATATCCTTGTATGTTAATAATGTTTATGAAACCTAATCAATTTACAAACTTGAATTAATTATTTATGAAGGAAATAAATTGTCCGATTTTACAGATAAATATGAGACACAACAATGCATAGTGTGTGTAGGTACATTATATTTTTGCAATAATTTTTACAATAAAAGTACAAGTAGGTTCATACTTAATGTCGTTAATGTACACTCGTTTACATACCTAAGTGCATTTTACATCAAAAAGTGCAGCATTACTTGCAAAATACACAAAAATAAAAATGCACAACTTATTCCTTTCACCCTACACTTTAAACTACTAAACTGTAAGTGAAAATGCTAGCACGAATAAACAAATTTTGTATCAAAAGAGTACAAGTAAGTAGTTTTATCTATTTAATGTGTAAGTAGTTTTCTATGTATGTACACCGCTGCTACTACATACGTACGTAAAATGACAATTTAAAGAATTCTGTGTGTCTCATCTTGTACTGTTATTGTGCTGTCAATCTTAATTCATTCCGAATTCTCAGTGGAAGAAGGGCAAGCGGCAAAGGAAGATTCCGATGCGTCCTCGTAAATCCTGAGCAATTCAGAACATTGGCATTGTGCGTAAATATACAAGAGACGAACAGCAAAGTGTCTCATCCCCTTGATTTGGAACTGTAATGTATCTGTGTGTATGTATAAAATAGTCTAGCATTTTATTCTGTGTTTCTGTATAGTATCTACTATTTCTGCATGCATTAGGACGGCTGGGGGTAAGAGTAAGAAGGATGAATTTGTGTGTAATGTGTGTGTATGGTGTTTGGGGATAAGGAGCGAAAGCAATAAAAGCAAAGCAATAGAAAACTGGAGCAAGTTAGGTGGGATATGTTGTGTTATAAGAGAGAGTGTGGCATAAACAGTACAGTGTGGTAGTAATAGTAAAGAGATGAATGTTGAATGTGAAAGATGAAAGAGTCTCGGCATTTCTGAGTAGTTTCCTTGACTTGGCTTTACTTTATTTTCTTATTTCAACTTTCCGTCGTAATACACGCAGAGAGCACACTGAGAGAGAGAGAGAGACTTGTCGGCCCAGTCTTTACTTTTAGGCAGTGCATTTACTGCTTCAGTACTTTTTTTAAAGATAAGTCTCTGGTTTGTCTGTCTGATGTGAATGTAAGTATAAGTATGTTAAGCTCAAGCTTTGGAATACCCTCACTAAATTCAACTTGACTTCTTCAGACTGTTCAGACTCAAAACCTTCAATGTTCAAATTCTAATCCGTTACACTACCATCCACGTTGTATCTTATGTAGTACTAGCTAGAAATGTTGTATCCACACATAGGAGAGTTTCATGCCGAAATGTGCGGAATCTTTCCATTTCCTGATTCCTTCTGCAGAACTACGATTTCACTCTCTTTTTGCTTTTTTACAAGTACACAAGTACCTCTAGGCTTACTTTTACAAGGAGAAAGAGGTCTCTATTAAATCTTCACAATAAAAATAAATATCTGCCGAAAGTTTTACATATGACACAAAGCAGTGATAGACAACTTGATCCTTATTCGTTTTTTCATCACTTTCAAGTGTCTCCATTCATGTTTCAATAAAATATGATATACACATTTTGATTATCCAATGGATATTGCAAAATGAATACTACTATGTATATATAATATAAATTTACAAATTTTTTGTAATATAATGCATTTTTTAACGTGGGAGACAACCTGAGAGGCTGAAAAATCTGTATACAACATGTATTAAGAAAACCATGTAGTTTGAAATTAATTTCCATTGGTATGAAATTATGTCTTGGAGAGATTATCCCATAATAAAATATGACGATTACGATAATAATTTAATAGCACTTTTGTTAATAGTAATGATCAAATCAAACTTAATTGCACATTCATTAATCCATAATAATACATAGAACTGAGACTAAATCGAGTACTCAGTTAAAGTATACAAGTATAATTATTTAGATACATAGCTAAAGCGTCAATCTTCAATCTAATCCATTTGAAACTATTGCATTTCTAACTGCTTCATGATTTCCTGTAAACAATGATTAGCTTGTTAGGCAAGTCAGGTCTCATTGTTAGTGTCTTAAAATAAACAGGAGAATCGCTAGTTTAGTAAGTTCCATTGAAAATAGATTCAGGCTGTAGCGTATTGTGAATTTAAATGAATATATACCTAATATATGTATGTACATAAACGAAAACGAGAAGGCAAACTGCTTGCTTGGTTGTGTAAACGAATGGAGCTTGGAACCAACTTATTGCTGTTGGTAGGTCGTAAGTTTATTTGGTTTGAGTGTGCAGTGCACAGTACACATACACAGCTCGATTGAAGACTTCTTTATAGATAGATGGATAGTATTTAGTATGCGATGAGATGCCTTCCTCCTCAGCTCCACCAACATTTCCCATAAGTTATCAAGACCATAAATGTATCACTAAGAATGTATCTAGAGCACATTTTTTGCTGTAATGACTCCCATTACTATATTTTAATGTGAGCTCGGCACAATCCTCTTTTATTGGCTTTACATTTACAGATATTATTCTAATACACCACTTTCAGCCTTGACATTACATATAGCATAAGTAATAAAGTAATATTATGCATTAAATATTCTCCTGACGTATATCATATCAAATCATTAATATTATCAACCTCATTAAGGTACTATATTTTGCGTCTTGCATACTTAGATATCACACTAATAGCTCTGTCCATTTATAATATCTTTGGTACATACTACACTGCTCTATAATATACTAATGCAGAACATTTACGGAATATTTTATGATGGTATATATTGTAAGTTGAAATTATTTTAATGACATACTCTTGGAACACAAAATAATTGTACTGAGTATTTTATTCAAATGTTCATATGAAATGAACCCATTCGACGGAAATGAATACAAACAATAATATAAGAACAACCTGTAAAAAGTTTTGTAAAATAAAAAGTGTACCATGATTAAAAAAGTTAGTGATGAACAAATTCATACTTGATTACAGGAATTGTAATAGAATTCATGTTTTAAAATATTTCTTCTTTACAATTTGCAGTTCTGAGTGAAATCACTATATGAATAGACAAATAGTTGATTTGCACGCGACTCTCGTTTCTTCATTCACACCAAAATCAATTCTAACTTTACTATTCATCTACAATGTACACACACACATCGTAGCTTTCTTTACAACTTTTGCAATCAAACTACATACATACGTAGTATAAGCCAATGCTCCTATTTTTTATTTATATTGATCTTGAGCAGCCGTGAGACAAATTCCAAAGTCTTTTCATTCATATTCTTGAAGCAATAATGTCCTTGTAAAAGTACATGTAATAGATATAGCGAAAAAGTACTGTGTTTATAAAGTATATTGTAACCAGCTATACAAAATATACGCGTTTAACAATATAATTTCATTACTATAGCATTGGTACAGTAGAGTACCTAAGTGTAGGGGTAATGCTAGTATTCATTTCCTCATGTGTATTATGGTAGATTTGAAACCGAAAGTGAAGCAACACAGGAACACAGGTATTTACTCTTTCGGCTGAAATGGAAGAGACACTATGAAAAAATAAATGAAAGTTGTTGGCTGGAAGTGGAAACGCTTAAAACTAAATCCACCTAACCTCAATCAATATTATACAGAGAGTCATACTAGGACTAGGAACCCAGAGAGTATTGCTCACTTATACCAGATACAGATTATACCATGAGCTCACTTGCATTCCTTTAACACCCTTCTAATACAGCTACTACAGATACTACACTCACACTACACTCACACCAACACTGCACTGAAGCTGACAAGCCAATCTGTAAGAAAAGGAGTGAACTCAATCCCAAATAAACTGAGCCAGTGAAAAAGTTTCCCAATTTGATGCAATACCATAACCCAGTCTCAATTTGATTCTATCAAGACAAACAACGTGGAATTATGTCCCCATTGAAATGAAACCTTCTTCTATCGCAGTCTCATACTGCACTAAACTAGTGTTACAGTGTTACAGTGTATTAGCCGTATTAGTGTATATATACTATGTATCTCATAAAACACAGTAGTGTGCTTTCTTTCTTTAATAAAGTCGCCTGCTCAACTCCTCCGTGCTATAAACTCAAAGAATTACTTTTAAAGTTACATTCTATCAACACAGTGGCAACTTTGCACACATTTTATTCTCTATACAGTCTAAAACTCTCTTTATAGATATCCCATGCATTTCATACCCCAATTCAAGTAGTTTTGTATTGAACCAATGAATTTCTCATAGAATCCCCATGTATTAAGTATACCTAGAGTATAAGAACTCTATTAAGAGTGAGAAAGAGAGATAC
This sequence comes from Pogonognathellus longicornis, assembly GCA_034694085.1. NCBI lineage: Eukaryota > Metazoa > Arthropoda > Collembola > Entomobryomorpha > Tomoceridae > Pogonognathellus > Pogonognathellus longicornis. Next base: position 3,061 of record JAQFYB010002192.1, on the reverse strand, counting down.
CGACCTACTTTACAAATACTTTGTAGCATTATACCAAGGAATCAATGCGCTGCTGAATGATTCTAACATTCAATCCTTATCTTTATACACATAATAGTCTATACACGCTATATATAGAGCAAAATGGTTTAAAAGTAGCAACACGTATAGTATTACATCAAATAATGATATAATCTTCAGAGTAAAAACTTTTGTGGTATATATACAGTACTGTGCTATGTATGTATAAATAGTTAGTTTAGATAGGTAGTATAATTGATATAACGGGCTAAGGTCATACACCCGACAAATATCCAGAGTCTAACTAAGACGTTACAAAGGAGCAGGACTACTGAGTGAGTAAGATGAGTTCACTAATGTTTGTAAAGAACCAACAATGAAGAGTGAGGCTTAGAATGAGCAAAATGTGTATTCATGCCAAGGTTACACTCTCAGACATGGAGAGAGTTGTTGTATGAGAAACTGAAATATTCTCTTTGGCTTTTTTCGGGTGTAGAGGACTTAATGAGGTGAATAATACTTGTCGATTAATTAACTCGGAACGAGTACAAAGCACACATACTGCACACAAAGAATAATAAGACAATTAGGAAATAGAGCAAATTTCTTTAACTCGCTTAGATACTCTCGCTTCCCTTTAGTTACACTTAGCAAACAGTAAATATTTTTGGCAAAAAGCACTATGCTTGGAATCGATGCAATTACTAAGCATAGGGTTAGGAAACGATGCAAACAACTACAGCTACAACAATAACATAACCATTACACATACAATATAATATACACAGTAAAAATACGAATAAAAAACAATGCTTGATTTTCATTGCGACCTTCAGTTGTTTTTATCCCGTAGCGACTAGACTGTGAATCTTGAGCAATGTTTGTTTGTTTGTCTATGTACTATGTACACTATGTAGGAGTAATACATACTGTACATACACAGAGATACTTTAATATACGATACGAAGCATTGTGAGCACATTTCTGCATATAAAAGAAATGAATACTTGAGAACAATACAAATTTCCTGTTTCGCATGGCTATCTGTATGCACAGTGTGACGGACAGTGCAAAAAAGCCGTTGTATTTGCTGTTTATACAGCAGAATCGTTTTTCTCCGTGCATTTTCCTATGCGTAATGGTAATAAGTAGACAATAAAGACGCCGCCAAAGTTTCGTCGGCTTCCGCTGAAATGACTCCAGTTGGCAATTTGCAGAAAGAAACCCGGATATTTTATTTTCGTTCGGAATGGATAAAATAATTGTTTGGGTGACAACGCAACGGTGAAGGAAATGTGATCCGAAACGGTTCTCCTAAAACTTCATGTTCACACAAACACACATATTATAGGTGGAAAGAAATTTCCTTGTTAAACTCATTCCCCATAATATTACAATACTCACAGTCACACCATCATTACTCCGACATATCTACATAGCAATCTGTATGTAACCATATAATATATCTCCACTTAATAATACGACATTTCAACATTACACTGTATAGCATACGTATAGTAAGACCTACAATATTTGTTAAATGCATATGGAAAGTTTTCGCTTGGCAAAAATGGCTACATTTATGTGCGAAAGTAAAAGAGTCGGAAGAACACGATTTGCACAGTGTATATTACCCGAGAGCAAAGCTAAAACTCAGAGTGAGTCAATCGCATACGGTTAAAATAAAAGAGCATGCCTTGTATAAGGTGCATAAGGTGAATGTAGTCCATATAGCCTGTATGGAAACTACAAACCATTAAAATATCCCATATATTGTACCTACAAGTAAGCCAAATATGTTAACCGTAAATTCAAAGCAAATGCAAAGGATTTTTGCCCGACCGAAATATATTTCGGGAGAAGTACCCGTTTTGTGTAGTAATGGAGTAAGTAAAGTAAGTCTCACTTCACCATTCCATTCTATTCTCGGATATTTTGAATATGTAATGATACTTTTCCTATGTTGATGTTTCATCTCTTGTCTGAACCCATTTGCATTGTATTGAAATAGGGAGAGACACGTACAGAGATACACAGAGAAAGAAATAGCTCTATAACAATAAGAAGAATGTCTTCCGTATTCCATTTGGTTGTTGTGCAGTGGAAAAGATTTGAAAGCACTTAAGACAGTTGATATTGGTAGTGGTAGACAAAGCTGTCTGTTCCATTTCAGAGTCCTTTATTGCTACATACAGATACAACACAGCAGTCAAACTCAAACTCCACTTTTCTCTCTTTGCTTTTTCCAATTGCAATCGAGTAGTCGTAGTACAAGAAGTGATTTTTGCTGTGTTTCAGAACACTCGTAGAGTGTTGTACTCCATTTGTTTTCCAGTTGAGGTGATGTAAAACGCGTGAAGGTAGATAAATTGTTCAAGTGATGCTTAATGAACTGATGCGGAGAAAATGCAGACAGTGCAAACACATATATAACTAGTAAACTATCTCTTCTATTTATACAACTCTTTGCTTCCATGTACATCTATATAATAATGTGTATGCAATATCTCCGTGTTTTCTGTATACAATGGTATATAGGCACTAAAAGAAGTTCCATAGAGATTCAAGCCAAAACGACATGTCGGAAGAGAAGAAAAATCGTCTGGAGATTCCACATACACAAATTCACTTTCGTTCAACAACGTCATCCACGCCCCATATCACACACCATCCTTATTCCATGTAAAATCTATGTACTACTTATCCATACTTTCCATACATTTATCTTCGTTTGAACCCGATATATTATCCTCATCCACACAGAGTATATCTGTAAATAGTATCTGTAAATATCATACATTAAAATCTACTTTTTTACTAGCACCAAAATTTTAATCATCAATTACTGTATTCTACATTATTATACAGAGTTATGTGTTGAAGATGCAATTAAGTGACTTTTGATTAATAGATACACACATGTTAGTTTTAGACCTCACGAGGTCTTATAGAGCCTACATGTCTGTCTGTCCGTCTGTCCGTCCGTCCGTCTGTCCGTCTGTCCCCACGATAACTCGAATAAAAGTATAGCTAGGCAGATGAAACTTGGCACACACATAGT